>JAVYIG010017632.1:0-25112 GCA_035222895.1 Strongylocentrotus droebachiensis | reverse complement strand
CATATGACGCACGAAAACCAAGGTTTGTCAACAAACCTCCTTTGTGAATTCGGGGCCAATGAATCGCAGGAGAAACTCAAGTAAACCGACAGCCTATGAGACAGTTGGCCTATCCTCTATCCGCCTTGTGAAACTTGATGATGATGATGATTATAAAAATAATAATGATAATGAAAATTACAATATTAAGAAGAAGAAGAAGATGATGAGGAAAACAAGAAGAAGAAGTGTTACTATCAACAAAAAAAACAAAAAAATTAAAACAATAATCATGATAATCACGAGGATGATGATAACATAATAACATAAACCTTCATAATAAAAGTAACTTACAATTACTGCAACCAATTCAGTTCAGCTCGGTTCATTTTATGTTTCGCAATTCCGTTTTACACTGTCGGTAATTTTTTACAGGAAATATACAAATAATAACGATAATGATAATAATAATAATTAAAAAAAAATAAAAATGAGAAAAAGAAGAAGAGGTAAATCGAATGAACAATCAAATATGAAATTATCAAGTCGCTTACTGTTTCTTTGTAGTTGCTTATAAATTAAAGATTAAGTTCAACTGGAAATAAAGGTATAACGAAGCAGAGATAAAAAGCTAAGTGTGGTGGTTGAAGGCTCCAGAATGATGCCATGATAAGTTGAGCTAACGAATAAAATAACGATAGCTAGATAGATATAGATAGATAGATAGATAGATAGATAAATGGTATTTTATTGCGTCTTTCACGAATGGCAGTTTCACAACTGAATTAGACATGAATTACACAAATTGGTCTCATGCACCATTGGTCTCTCAATTATGATCATTAGATAATGTATTTTCCTTCAATAATAAACTATCCAAAAATGTAAATTATGTAGATTTGTGACCATGCTTTGTACGTCCCTTGAAAAATTAAACCAATGCCCGGAATGGTTAGAGGAACTATTGGCATGAACGGCCTTTCATAGTTAAGTCTAACTTATAGTCGATCTCAGTCTTTGTGAAACACTCCCCAGATCTGAACTGAAGAAGAAAAAAATCCTTCAACAGTGAAAAAACTGAAAATATATTCTCAACTTTGATTTCGCTCTTTAAAAGTCTTTTGCTGTGGTGCAATAAAACTAAAACAACGTTGTTCAATTACCAACATTTTGTTCTGCATACTAGGAGCATGGACTGTTAAGGTATGGTTCTGATAGAGGCGTGCCAGTGTCTCGCTTGTATGTTTGGCAAAACAGTACAAAGTTCATTCATTTTATGGCACATTGCCCTCTGTTTGTTTCAACGAAGAAAAACAACCATTCCGTAGTATAACCACGCGGAGAAACACATGTCTCAATCAAATATGACATATTAGTATCTATAAAAGGCTTCCAAGTGGTTCAATACTTCAGTGTAAATAATCAATTTAGCGCAGTACCCGGATGACTGACCAAGATTGTTTTCGTATTGCTCACCGGGATTGCTCAGTCATCCGGGAACTTCAACTATCCAATATCACACAAAAACGAAGCTATAATTTACCGAGGTAAGTCAGATTTGGTTATTTCGCTACTCAGACTTATATAAATATAATAATACAAATAATATCATATGACTTTGTTTTCATGTGATACAAGAATGTATTGCTCTCGCTAAGACAAATATCACACTCGTCTTTGACTCGTCCAATATTGTCATAGCTCGAGCAATATATTCTTGTATCACACTCAAGGCCATCCATTATATCAGTATAACATGATGTGAAATAAATAAATTATTTTACTCACCTGTCTGCTAATCTTCTTAGAATCGTTATATCTGCATCGAAAGAAGGACACCGGGGGAAGTGATGATGACCTCCTTAGCGTAACATCAGAATTAAGCTGGAAAAGACGGTCGTTTGATCGAAGACCTCCTCCCCTTGGGGAACTGGTATCAAATATTGACAGACCATGGTTACAATATAATTCCTTTGTTCAGTGGATACTCAGAGCTGACGTTTGTGAATTTACGGTAATAAAATACACCAAAGTAATTGAATGAATTATGGGCGCTCGTTGATCATTGGTATATTTGTCCTTGCAGTTGCCGATTTCAAGTTTGAAATATATAACACTGACTGACGCCGTATAACGGGATTATTTGAATTTTATTGAACTTCGCTCTTTGAGTATTCTTCTCCGTCTTCTGACTCCTCACGTTTTTTTCATTTATTTATTTATAGAAACGCTCTTCCTCCCATTATCTCTCTCTCTGTCTCTCTCTCTCTCTAGCTCTTTAAGGTCTTTTCTGTCCAGCCTGGTATTCAGCTGATTTTACTAAACGAACACAATGGGAGCAACAGAATAGTGTAATTCAGTAAAAACATGAAAAAACTATACATTTTGTAATCAATCAAACACAACATGCAAACGCTGTGAGCCTGTGACGTATCATGTGATGACCTTTCCCTTGCTTGTTACCCCCCCCCCCCCCTTCATCACAAATCTTCATTTTCATATTGGCTGATGAAGGAATAAATTTGTTCATAAAGCAAAATAACATGTAATTACAAAAAATGAGACAGAGCAAAATGGAGAGGGCTTATAATTGCAAAAAAACGTCGCAGCGTTACCAATTTGTTATCGATGAATCAAAAATTCAAAAATTCAAAAGATTTTTTTTTTGTTCAAAATTTGCTCAAACTATCGTTTATCTGTTTATCTGATTTTTTCAGCTTCAGTTGACACAAGGACACCAACATTATATCGAGGTGGAATTCCCCTTTATACAGTTAGTAAGCTTTTGAAAAATACTTTACCCATGTCTTACTGTTGTCAGAGTTCATTAAACTATGGGTCTACATGAACATACTTCAGGGGCGGATCTACGGGGGGGGGGGGGGGGGTTAGGTTTAAACCCCCACACCCCCCCCACCTCCCTTTGGCTGGCCACAACAAAAGTAAAACATTTTTTTTCAAATGTCGGGGGCAAAATGAAGTAGAACACAAAAACAAAAACACCAATGAAACAACACCAATGACAAATGTGGCAATTAATGAAGTAGCGAACAAGTCTGTGTCAGGCTCAACGCTTTATTGATATAACACTTTGGTCAGTTCTTTAAAAGGAATATACATTAACTATCATTTTACAATACAATACTTCTTGACAATATCCTGATTATTTAACAAAAAATGAGACCCAGCTTCATCAACTAAAGTCTGTTCATGATTCTAAAAAAAAAAAATGGGACAGCTTAGATGCTTTTATTCTTTCCTATTTTACGTACTTTTTCATCTTAACGTGAATATTGCACTTTCCCACAATTCTGCATCAAA
The DNA here is from genome assembly GCA_035222895.1 of Strongylocentrotus droebachiensis. Classification (NCBI taxonomy): domain Eukaryota; kingdom Metazoa; phylum Echinodermata; class Echinoidea; order Camarodonta; family Strongylocentrotidae; genus Strongylocentrotus; species Strongylocentrotus droebachiensis. Next base: position 21,812 of record JAVYIG010017632.1, on the reverse strand, counting down.
ACCTTTCATTTGTTTATCGAGATTTGCTCTATTTGACTTATTTCATCCATAAATTTCTCATTGCATTGGTTTAAAGCTTGTCCCCATAAGAAGCGGGTAACCAACAGCAGGCAACAGGGGTCCTGCACATATTCACTGAGCTCTAGTGTTATTAGATACAGAAAGGTGAAGCGTTTTTAAACTTTATCATTATAAGAAGAAGACAAAACACACCTTATGGCGTCAAACTTGATAAGTTGTTTGGGGGGGAGGGGAAGGGAGATAGATAGATAGATAGACAATGCTTAGAAAGAGAGAGAAATACAGATAGAAAGAGAGAGGTGATTAGAAGAGAGAAAAAGAGAAATTAGCGGGAAAACAAAAATAATAATAATACGAATGTACCGGTAATAATAATCCTGAGCACCAAGTAGCATCTCGTAGCGTTTCGAAATATTATTACTCCGGTTCTCATATTCGTTCAATTACAATGTGCACCATCGCCACTCCCTGGGGATTATTCCTACCATGTGCTCACCATGAGGGCACATGGGAATTACTAACACAAAAGCTTTCGTCATATCCTACCAGGTCCCATTTCTGTCCCAGGTATGGAGTGGCAAAAGTAGCTTAATGCCTTAATTGCCAAAGGATATTATTGCCATGTCTGCATGGGATCAAACCCACGACCTTGCATTTCAAATGGAGTGCTTAGACTACTCAACTACGACACAACATATTATTATAGAGGAGAAAAGGGGAAGGGTAGGGGTGGGAAAGGGAAGGGGTGGGAGAGGGGTGGGACATGCCAAAGCTCTATGGGCTCAGACAGTAAGAGTAACTAATGTACAGCGTCTAATTGACATTTCAGCATTAAATTAAAACAATTGAATATTGCGATATAGCAACAAAAGATATGCCTATATAACAATTGATCATCTGTACAATCATATGCATCAGTTGCACAAAAATAACACATTATAGACATCTGTCTTGACTACATAAAAAAAAAATATATACACATGTATCTGAACAAAAATTGATAACATACAAATTGATTCTCTTTGTAGTCTGGAGGTAAACTCAAGTTCTTGCAATGACTGAGACGGCTTACAAAGAATCAAACCTAATTTCCACGCAATGAAATTTAGACCTTTTATACAGATTCATGGGCCAACATCTGTATCAGTTGCTCTTTCAGGAGAGCAGTCGTTAGGCCAGGAACCTGCATGGATTGTCTTGGTGAGTCTCTCTGTAATCCCAGTTGGTTCTTGACGCTGTCTTGGTTGATCTGTAGAGTTTGCAGGATATTCAATGCTCTGGGGAGGGGGGGGGGGGGGAATAGATATGAAATATGTGTGTAATAGATGGTAGATGATGGTAAATGGTAATACTGTAAATGATAGCTCACAAATAAGCAATGTTGTTAGGCACACTCGTAGCGGTAGGAGGGTGAATTGCCTAGTTCGCCTTGGTTTGTAAACCGATAAGTAGTAGTAGTGTTTATTTCCATAGAAAAGCATATACAATATAACAATATAACAATACAAAATAAGATAACAAGGAATCTTTCCTTCACATAGTGAATAGACATATTATAAAGACGTGAAAATCGTGGCCCAGGACGTTGACATTACTCAGGCAGGGCCTAACATGTAAACATATACATACAAACATATATACTTGTTCTAAGATCATTAGCAGTCAGAAATATCAGTTATAATATGAAAAATTAATTATGGGGTTCGTTCAATCTAAAAATATAATAATATTTATATAATGTAGAACGTAATGGTAAAGTTTAGCGGAGAAGGAGGATGAAGTGGGAAAAGGGAGGAAGAGAGACATAGCAAAGGAGAGAGACGGAGAGAATGAATTTACAACAGATTTCTTGATTGCATCTCACGGAGAATAAGCTGTATCGTATTATACACACATTTGTTATAAAAGTTGACTTATCATTATTTAAAGAGTTCTCACGAATTTTGTAGTAAAAATTTTGGTCATTTGCTTCTAAATAATCACACATTTGAGTTGCTATAAAAGGTACATTGCATAGTTTACATTTATAATTTATTCATAATTTACAATTGATGATAAACTCGATTAAATTTAAAATCACTGATTTATTTATTATTATTAAAAGAATTAATGTCCAAGTATATATTTTGGTAATTGACAAATACAATTGTAGCATCGAATTTCATTATTTAGTAATTGATTTGATAAAAATTGACACAAAATATACTTTCCAATTTCAATTCAGTCATAGACTTCAAACTATATAATTATATCAGTATATATCAATATCTAACATTCAACTGTTATATTCGTGTCCTCCTGGTTCCTACATGTATTTTTCACATCTATAGGCTGTTATTGGAGGAGTGGAGGTGATGTCCATGCTGGGTCTTGTCTTGCATGGAAGATTGAAAATGATGACACTACAGCCATTTTTGAAATTTGATTTGACAGGGTTTTGGCGGTTACGTTTGCGTTAGCCATTTTGATTAGTGATTTAAGTGACTGAAAGTTGTGGTTAGTTAGTAGACCGCGACTCCCGACTTCGAATGCTATAAGGGATACATCAAAATTGCGGGCCGAAATGTCATGAATCAGGAGGGCATATTTATTACATTTATACTCATGGGCCTTGGAAATATTAAGGTCGAATGGGACAGTTAGTTCAAAGATGAGCAGTTTCTTTTCCTTGGGCCAGTAGAGAACTAGATCGGGTCGGTCAGTTGTTGGTATTACTTCTCGTGGGATAGTTGAGGATGCATGGGCATTGGGCTGATTGAGATCTACTATTATTTCGGGGTTGGGTGTATCGTTTACTGTTGCTTTTGTCTTGGTGAGGGCAGTGTGTATGACGTTAAGTACATTATCATGTCTCCAAGTGTATCGGCCTTGGGTGAGTTGCACGTTACAATAGTTCAGGACGTGCAACAAAGTTTCACGGTTTCCACATAGGTCACATTTATCGGAGACGTTTTTGCCCCAACGTACAAGGTTTGATTTGGTTGGGAGTGTGTCAATGCTTGAGTTCAGAACGAATTGCATTACTCTGCGCGGCACGTCAAAGATGAAACTGTTCCAGCATACTGACAACTCTTCCTCCAAGGTGAGAGCCAGTAGATTACCTTGGAGGACGAGTGTTTTCAGTTTCTCCTTCCAGGCTTTCCTGGTATCTTCCCTGAGATTAGATTTAACTGACTTTTGTGCTCTTTGGAGGATCTTTGGGTCTCTTATTTGTGTTTCTGTGGGGTTAATGTGTTCAACTATAGGGGTGACAGTTTCGACAATTGGGAGCAAGATCGATTTCCGCTTAACCCACTGCCTTTCCCTTTCTACTCTAGAGGCTAATGCTGCTTGTACCTTGTCATCGCCTTTCAAGATGGATGATGTGTATGCAGTTGCTTGGCATTCCTTGTAAAGGACTGAGATTGGGGTTATGCCTAAAGTTTCCTTCAGGTATATGGCTATTGGGGTACCACATTGTGGGATTTTGGCCCATTCTTTAAGTTTCTTATTGGTGAGGGCATCAAGATTGTCTAGGGTTGTCTTAGTTAGATCATGGACTGTTAAGAGGAACCTAATTGAGGGCAAATAATATCGTTTGTAGATGGCTATTTTGTATTCTGGGCGTATCAGGGAACTTGAAATGTTGTGTAGATCTGATTTGACTTTTGATATGACATAATTGGAAATCTCTATGTTGCTGGTATGGAAGGACACCAATGATCCAAGGAATGTATGAGGATCGTCAGCTACAGACCTTACTGCATCGTTCTCGATTTTGAATTGAACGGTGGTAGGGGTTCCAGAGCAAATGGAATGGGAGCGGCATTTGGTTTGCTTGAGCTTAAGGTTCATGGACTTAGCAAGTTTATTGATCTTGTTTATGATTCGTTGGTGAGTTCTAGAGTTGCGGGTTATGATATTGAAATCGTCCGCATATGGAGTAGTGATTATTTTAGTGCCATTCATATCATATCCATTTTGAATTTCAGATTGCAGGATTTCAAGGAGAGGGTTGAATGCCATTATGAACAGAGTTGGAGATAATGGGTCTCCCTGAAAGACACCTTTACATAGTTTGAACTGTTCAGTCTGCCATTCCGAGGTTCTCACAAAGCCTGAGAGATTGGCATAGAGCTTATGGAGATACTGACGGACCTGGGATGGGATCCTGAATCTCTCTAAGGAGAGTTGAATTAGTTCATGGGGAAGACTCCCGAACGCATCTTCTAGGTCGAAGAAGGTGACATGAGCTGTTTTGTTCTTCGAGCGGGCATGATTGAGAACCTCGGTAAGGCACTGAACATGTTCTATACATCCATTGATACCTTGTATAAATGCTTTCTGAGTACTGTTATCTACATAGCCGTTAACAGTTAGATACTGAGTGAATCGTCTCGAAAGGATCTGGTGGTAGATTTTGCTGACCGCTGATGTTAATGCGATCATACGGAAATTTGCAGGATCGTTTGTTGATCCTTTCTTATGAATCAGTGAGATCTTACTTCGAGACCATTCACTCGGTGGTTCTGGTTGGGATAACAATTTAGAGTACAGAGTTGCTAAGAAATGGTGGGTACAAGTGAGTTTCTTAAGAATACCATACGTGATACCGTCTGGTCCAGGGGAAGATGACGAAGACTTGTTTCTTAAGACGTATCGAATGTCTCTAGGTCTGATGGGGTCCATGTTGAACTCCTCTTGTTGGGCGGGAGCATCTGGTATCCAGCTGACCTTTGACGCATCCATCCTGGTGACGTTGGTATCATAGCGTGCAGAGAAGTACTTAGATGCATCAGCAGAGTTAAATGAAGGACCAACTGGGCGATCCCCAATCTTTGCCGTCACACATTTCTTACTGAAGTTCCAAAAGTTATTACGATACATCTTTTCCTGATGCGCAGTCGAAGCTGTTCTCTCCTCCTCCTCTCCCCGTCTTCGGAGACAGTTGTAAAGTTGTAGCGCGTCGAAGAACTCCGATCGGTCGGATTCGGTTGCATTTCGGTTAAAGGCCTTCTTACGGAGACTGTTTTTAATCCTCCTAGCCTCTTTCATGCATGATGATGTTTCTGTCTCCTTTGTTGTTTGCTGATTGGGGCGCTTGTTTACACAAACAAATTCATTGTGTGACAGTAAAAACTCTCGGACAATTGATTCAAAGGCAGTGTATGCTGCGGCCGGGGACAGTGAGTTTGTTGAAAGCTCTAAATGGGAAGGACCCAATAGGTCTTTAAGTTCATCATTGAGCTTAGACCATTCCTCTCTTGACAATAATGGGGTAGTGAACTTCGTAGTCATGGAGACGAAATCGGCTTTGTCGTCCTTGATCACTGCCGATTTTAGACTAGCAGTTTTAAGCGGATGATAAGGTATGAATGACGCCTGAGTGTGCGGCTGTAAAGCTGACAGCAAGATGGCCACTCTAATCAAGCCGACACGGGCACAGAGTTTATTCACAAAGTAAGGAGTATGCATATTACCTCTTGGAGATTTTGTGGCCCTGTAAAGCTCTGTTATGTCCTTGAATATTGATAGTCCGTCTGGTGAGCTTTGAAATGATGAATGGAGATATGTTCGGGGTTGGCAAGCACAATTTGCACAGGCGATAATAACCCTACCAACCCTTGCAACTCCTCCTATTATCACATGTTTATCATTGTTTATATTATCACATGTTTATTATTGTTCATATTATCACATGTTTATTATTGTTCATATTATCACATGTTTGTCTTTGTTTATATTATCTTATTATGTTTATCAATTTTCATGTTATCACATGAAAATCATTGTTATATTATTGTTATATTGGTACTATGTTGTAAATATGTTTGTACTCTCATACCCCGAGAGGGGGTCGATAGAGTCAATAAAATCTTACAAAAATCTTACAAAATATATCAGGGGTGATAGTAAGCACTAAAAAAAAATGGCATCTAAAACATTACCCCCTTTTGAGTAAGAAAATTGGGAAAAAATTAGGAAAAATAAGGAAAAAAGGGAAAATGAGGGGAAATCCAGAAAATAGGGCTAAAATCGGGAAAAAAGAAGAAAAGAAGAAAAAAAAAGAAAAAAAATCTGGAGAAAAAAAATTGGGGAAAAAAAAATTGGGTAATAATCAGCCCTGTGTATAACCAATATAATCTGAAGTGAATCCACTATGATAAAGTGTCAAAGCAGTGCCCCTATGCATGACCAATTTAAATAAACCTGGATCGCGTATTATCAAGTGTTATGATTGAGCTTAAGTTTGATCAACACGGTGAGCCCTAGGATTACGCTCAATATTAACCTTACGATCAATCAAATGGCTTTATAATACATGGCCCAGCAGTACTTGTTTCTGATTTTTGTTATTGAGGACTAAAAACACATAAAGCATCCAAGCATTAGGGTCATCTGGAGATTTCTGAAGGAGTGTTGGGAGGGGCTGAAGTGGGGAGAGGGGGGGAGAGGGGGGGAGAGGGGGGAGAGGGAGGGGGGGGGGGGAGGGGGGGGGGGTGAAGCCTCGTCACATCGAAGGGGCATAGTAATGACAAAGGTAATCACGGTTGGGAATGTTCGTCAACAAATTCCATGATGCCTAGGCTTCCACAGGGGTGATAGTGCATTAAAAAAAAAAAAAAAATCCCTCAATCACGCCTCCCCCCCCTTGAGTGAGAAAATTGAGAAAAAATAGAGAAAAATCAGGAAAATAAGGGAAAATCAGGAAATAGGGGTTTAATCAGGAAGAACAAAAATGGCATCTAAAAAAGGTAACAAAATTGCCCCCCTAATCGGGGAAAAAAAAAGAAAAATCAGGAAGATAAGGGGAAAATAGGGAAAATAAATGCGACACCCCATGCGACTGAAAGGCTGATTCAAATTTAAAAAGACAACCCCAAAGCTTACGAGATTGATGGTGGCAGACACTCCCACAGTCTCCGGCTGTGTTCTTGAAGGGCGGAAGAGTCCTGTGAAGAAAAGAAAAACATATTCAAGAAAAATACGCTGGTGCAACAATGTTTCAAAATATGCATGAATTGAGAGGTTCTGGTTAAAACTATGCGCAAGAGGTGACTCCAATAGTACTAGATGGTACTTTTGGAGTCACCGAGGCCCATAGTTTTAACCAGTACCTCGAATAGAAGGCATGGTATATTTGTTTTATATCCTGCATCAAAAATGTATTTTATTTTTACAAAAAAAAAAAAAAAAAATTTAGAACAAAAAAAATGTCAATTTTTATGTAAAGAGATTTAAAATATTTTGTTTTCATTAAATTAAGATTTGAAAAAGAAAAAAAAAATCAATTAAAAAAAAAAAAAAAATCACTTTTTTGTTTAAGATTTGAAAAAGAAAAAAAAATTCAATTAAAAAAAAAAAAAAAATCACTTTTTTGTTTTCAACTTGTACTTTCTAAAAATAGTTCAAATATTTCTGGTCATGTGACGAGCTCTCAACCAATCAAAAGCCAACACATTTTTGATGCAGGATATAATATGGTATTCTGTATATATTTTGAAGTAGTATTTATGATAGATACTTTTTAACTTCCACCTGTGTGTTTGTAATGAAGAGCATTTCGATGGGGTCAGTGACACAAATACGTAACTCCATTTTGGCCATTTTGAGAAAAAGTGGTTTATATGTCACTTAGCACTTGGGCTTTAAGGAGTTAAGTCTATGTTTCACTAGCCATTGACTTCAATGGGGTGTTGGGTGGAGTTAAGTCTTTGTGTTTCCTGGAAAGCCCACATTTTTCTGAACATTTTGATATCAAATACTCATTTTGGCAAAATATGGAGTTACCGGTACATCTTTGTGTCACTGAACCATTGTTTTCTTCTTAGTTTGCACAGACCTTTTTTCTGTTCCCCCTTGTGACCAGAAATTTTAAACATGTCTATTATAATCTTTGTACACTATGTATCACGCATTTCATTGTGAATAATGCAAAGTATTAGCCCTGCATTGTTAAAAATAAAACATGAACTGGGCTTTTTCTCTTTTCTACTTTTATATACTTTTTTTTTTGTATCTATACAGTTGTATATACTATAACTTCCTTTTTATGTAGTTTCTATACAATTGTATATACTATAACTTCCTTTTTTTGTAGTTTCTATACAATTGTATATACTATAACTTCCTTTTTTTTGTAGTTTCTATACAATTGTATATTATACAAATAGTGAATGGGCATGAGTGCAATGGTACAAGATTTTGCACGAGGTGAAAGATAAGAGATGGTTTCAACGAGGCGCAGCCGAGTTGAATGGAGCGTCTCATCTTTCACCGAATGCAAAATATTGTTCCATTGCACGAATAAAGACCATTCACTCTTTGCTTTATACAACACCTCGGACGTTAACGAGATTTAAACAATTTTAGTTTAAAGAACAGTTTTTCTAAGCCTAAATCTCAGCGATTTTGTTTGTTTTTTTATTGATGAAATTGCCGAAAGTGAGCGTGCACTATTATTAAGCAAGCATGGCAGCAAACAATGCGCGCACCATGGGCGTACCATGCTTTATGTTTATTGTTACGCGGAGTGCAGTGCAATTTCGTTTGATCCTTTCGCACCATTGCACTGTGACTTCACTTAGCTCACAATATACTTTGTACATCGTTAGTGACGTCAGAGTGCAATGGTGCAAAAGGATCAAACGGATTTGCACGGCTGGAGAATGATGCCGCTCAATGGTACTTTTAGCGCATGTCATGTGATCAAGAATTGACCAATGAGGTTGCAAGAATCTTAGTAGGCATTGTATAAAGGATTGTATATACATTTAATTCGCTTTTTTGTAGTATCTATACAATTGTATAAACATATTTTTAATATTATTACTTCCTTTGTCAATAATCATGATTGCTAATAAATTGATATTGAAACCAATATTAACAATCCATATTTCAGCCATATTCCGAGCCTTACCCAAGTTAAACATATCTGTGTATAAAGGTTAGCTATTTATTTTCTAGTATTTCTAGTATCTATAGGCCTGTCATCATCAGCTCGAGATTGCCAAATAGCCTGCTATTTCTGATTTGGGAAATAATCCTGAAGTTACAAATCGCGTCTTAATCAGCTCGAGACTTGACCTCGAAACTTGAAACTTGAGCTTGATAAATCGCTCGAGATATTTTGCTCAGTGCGAGTCTTCGGGTTGGTGAAGACGCACCTGAAAAATAGCGGGATATTTTGCAAACTAGCCCAAGATATCTTGGGATGTCATGTTTATCTCAACCAAATATCCTGCTAATTGCAACTTCGGGCTGATGGAGACGCAAATTAACAGGATAGTTCAAATAGTGGGATATTTCATTTGGCAATCTCGAGCTGATGAAAACAGGCCTCCTGTCTAAAAAAACTCACCAGCAGCATTGCACAGAGTAAGACATAGAAGAGCTCGCGATGTGATTGGCTGTCCTGAAGGTCGTGACCTTCCACAACACGCATTGCATCTTGCCAGAGAGAATGACTGAGAAGAAGCTGAAGGGCTCTCATTGCTCCATGGCTCTCGTCACTAACAGATAGATAGAAACAGAGAGAGAGAGGGAGAGAGAGAGGGAGAAAGGGAGAGAGAGAGAGGGAGAGAGGGAGAAAAAGAGAGAGAGGGGAGAGAAAGAGAGAGAGTGGGGAAGAGAAAAAGAGGGGGGGGGGGAGAGAGAGAGAGGGAGGGAGAGAGATGGGGAGAGAGACAGGGAGAAAGATCAAGATAGAGAGAGAGGGAGGGGGAAGAGAAAGAGAAAGGGAGAGAGAGAGAGAGAGAGATGGAGAGAGATGGGTAGAGAGACAGAGAGAGAGGGAGAGAGATGGGTAGAGAGACAGAGAGATAAAGAGAAAGAGGGAGAGAGACAGAGCGAAAGAAAGTGATAAAGAGAGAGACAAAGAAAAACAGAGAGACAGAGAGAGAGGTAAAGGGAGATAAGTTAACTCTTCATGCCCTATGGACTCACTCTGTATATCTAGTTAACATGTAGCTTAGAGAAATTAACAGTGTTCAGTTGAAACCTGTCTGTAATGCCAACTGCATAATAATAGGAAATCATATATACAGTCAAACCTGCTTTAGTGACCCCCTGCAAAGACTACCTGTCTACAACAAGCACATTTTTTGTTTCCCTTGAAAATTGTTTTATCATTGAAACATGTACTAAAAGAACCTGTCTACAAAGACCACCTGTCTACAAAGACCACTTTTTGTGTTTCACTTGGGCAGTCGCTGTAGACAGGTTTGACTGTATATTGCATAGAGATAGAATCCTATTATTCGGAATGGATTTTACCACTACAGTTGTACCTCCTTCATTAGGCTTAATGATACATAATTTGTCATTAACATATGCAAATTAGATTTTTTATTAATCAACATCACTATAACAAACTGTTTTGCACTCAGGATGCATTTTAACATGCCATTATAAATTTGTAAGCTACATCTACTTTTTTGGTTTATCAAAAACCACCTACTGCATGAAAACCAAAGGAAAATCACTAATTAGGTATGTATTTTATCATCAACAGAATGTATCAATGTATTGCATCTTTTTTGTTTCTTTATTTTTATTGTTCTTTGAGCAAACTGTGTCTTAACATTGCAATTCTTGGACCAACATGTAAAACAGATGTATATTTGATTATTTTCATCCTGAATAAAATATTGATACATTATGCATTCAAATGCATCATTGTTTAGTATTTTTTGTTCTTTTCTTGTTCTGGTTAACTATATATCTCCCATTATAATTCCAGGACCAACATGTAAACCAGATTTTAAATTACATATATATCCATATCTTGTCATCCTGAATAAAATAAAGATCAATAGATATGTGAGCGAAACAAATATCCATGTCAAACATACATTGGATGGCTTACTTTGAATCATCGGGTCATCACGTCTGGTTGGGTGGCAAGACATTGATCTACATTTGCCACTCTTCACCTAGGTGTTAAATGGGTACCGGGTAGGATGCGAAAGTTATTGTGGTTTGATTAGCAGGTGGCGCTTGTAAAATGGCGACTGGCTGGAATGCTCCCCAGGGAGTAGAGATTGTGCACACAGTGTGTGCGGGCAAGCAGTGAATCAAATGACCGGGGTAATAGTACATCTGTAAAGCGCTTAGAGACATTTGTATTAAGCGCTATATAAGCAGAATATTATTATTACACAACCTTTTGTGACACAAAAGCGGAAGATCATGCAACCTTTCATAGTGTCAGATAAATTAGACCCAACCATTTGTAGATGAGAGGGGTTTTTTCACAAACATTAATCCCAACATTTTGTGAATCAAGGGGCATGTTTTCGCAAAAGGTCAGGTAACGAGACCACGGCTGACCTGACATGATGATCCAAAGTTAGCCCGTTGGATTGATGAATGAAATTAAGTGAATTTTAGTTAAATATTAAATGTATCGTTTAACAATGTTTAATCTGAGATGTATGGCCCTACGTGTTATCAGTGGCTGTGATATGGTGTAATATTAAAGCCCTAAAAAAATGTGCTTCAAAATGGTCATGAAGTGACCGGTTTTACCATACGGTACTCATTTTCCCAAATAGACGGTAGTGTAATAAAAACCGTTAGGAAAACAAAAAATGAAATCTTGATTTCCAATCGTAAATATCTTGATAATTAGAGAGGCGATCGGCTTGTGAAAAGTCATGGGATTCCTGACTGACCTAAAGGTTAATAATTAGAATTGCAGCATGAGAAATAAAATACAGGATTTTGTTTCAGAATCTGAGGCAATGTTATCGAGCCACTTTAAAGTAACTGAAAAATTTCTGAGATATAGGCAAACCTGTCTTGAATGAGATGAGCTTTGGCTGTGACTGCCTCTGTGATGTCGGTTGATTGGGTCGGGTTCGGTAGAACTTCTAGGATCATCCCACTCACGGATAGCTGTGAAGATGATCACATTGAAAACAAACTATTAACTACAGAAAATGCATGATACACCTTATGTTCCTGCACGCACAATCAGATCTTCAGCCCAGCATCTCTTGCAAGTACCTTGTCACTCAACTCATTTCTACGGCAACAGGGCTTTTGAAGTGGCTGCTCCAACTCTCTGGAATTCGCTCTCTCTGCATGTCCGTCAAGCTCCCACACGACAGACTTTCAAAACCCTTCTCAAAACTTAACCGTTTCGTTTGTAATTGTTGACATTCCGATTAATTTATGTATTATAATTGAATATGTTACTCGAATTGAAGTATTTGCTATGTGTATTAACTTTGCTCGTAATGAATTAATATTCTTAGCTACATGTCTTTAGTTTAAGGTTTTTATATCTCGTTCTTATTTAAATATACTTGTACTTGCTCATTTTTTACTTTGGAAAGCGCATAGAGAAACTTCTGTTTATAATCACTCAATAAATCTATCTTTATTATTATTATGGTAATGCGTGAAGCATCCTTTAAAGGGATCTGGTAACTTTGTCTCAGATTCTGAAACAAAATTCTGGATTTAGCTCATGCTGCAGTGATAAATTTATAAACCTTTAGGTCAGTCAGAAACCCCATGACTTTTACAAGCCTGTCTGATTATCAAGATATTTATGATTGGAATTACAAATTTTGACACTATAGAGTCTATTGGGGAAAATAAGTATGGTAAAACCGGTCACTCAAAGATTTTTACTTTTTTGAGGCACTTCTTGATCATTTTGAAGCGCAATTTTTTTGAGGGCTTCAATATTACACCATATCACATTGGTAAACGATCCCTTTAAGGTATCAAGAATGAAACTTTTTTCAATCTTAGTGCTTGCTTCATTGTTCAATCTATCGACCACAATTTTCCTTGACATAAATAAGTTGGAATTCATAAACCCACTTGGAATGATAAAATGAATTTTAAACCTTTCTACATCAAGACACAGTCCAAAATTCATGCAGTTTTTTGTCCAGATTTGAATTTAAACTTGGCATTGAGGAGTTATTGCCTTACCAAAGGGCACTAGCGCATCGGCATGGTTTCGAACCTGTGACCTATGGGTTACGAGACCATTGCTCTATACCACTGAGCTATCATGCCTCCTGCGATAACTTAAAGGCATTGTTTAATGTTAAATCTGAGATGCATGGCCCTACGTGTTATCAGTGTCTGTGATATGGTGTTATTGAAGCCCTAAAAAAATTGCGCTTCAAAATGATCCGTAAGTGCCTCAAAAAAACTAAAAATCTTTGAGTGACCGGTTTTACCATACTCAAAAATGCAATCTTGATTTCTGATCATAAATATCTTGATAATCAGAGAGGCGATGGGCTTGTAAAAGTCATGGAAATTCTGACTGACCTAAAGGTTTATAATTATGATTGCAGCATGAGCTAAATCCAGGATTTTGTTTCAGAATCTGAGACAATGTTACCGAGTCACTTTAAAGGTACTATGTCCCATTTGCAGGCCAAAAAAAAAAAAAGATTCCAACGGCATTTGAAAGACAATACTAATTGAGAACTTCCCTAAAAAAAAGGAGGGTTGAAAATGTCTTTAAGTCGAATTGACCTATGAGCTATAGAGCCAGTCATTAATAGTCTAGATTTTCAGACCGTTGTACCGAATGGTTGCACGTTTTATGCTGCGCAAAGATTCAATCAGTTTAATTTTGGCCATTACAAGAAGTGAGTTATTGATGTAGACAAATGCTTATGTACCCTTTACAGCTCATTTTATGTACCAGTATGTTATTACCAAAGATGAAAAAAAGCCAGTCATTCACTCAATAGTGTCTGACAGTGAAGTCTAGCAAGTAAACAGGTTTCCTTGCATAATTTGAATATTAGGACACTGCTAATGTTTAAATTGCACAGATAGGACATACATGGCATATTCATAATTCCTGCAAAGTTCTACAGAATTTGATGTTGGCTGCAAAAGGGACATAGTATCTTTAAAGGGTTAAAATAAAAAAGGAGACACGTTCGACTCACCCCGTGCCTCTTCCTGGTGAAAGCAGACATGTCAGAAGCTGTGTGGTGTAACTGTTGAAAGAACTTGACAACATCCACCTGCGTACACGTCCAGCAGAAGCAACGAAAGACAAGAGAAGGGAAAGATTTTGGAGAATTTAAGTGTCAATATAAAGGGAGGCAGAAATAAGAGGCATAGAGAGTGACGCAATCTCAAGCCTTTAATACCATGATATCAATTCACAAAGGATTAAAGCCCAACTGCACTACTGATAATTACTTGCGCCTCAGCTCTATACAGCCAACAGCACCTAAGCGATACCTGTTGATGCCCTTTTTCCTATGTTTATTGAGAGCTGATTTGATGAGATAACCGCCTGCCAGTGACCTTGCAGGTAGGTCTAATCCCTCTTGGCCATACTAGTGCAGAGGGGCTTAAAACTCAAATCTAAAATAACAGAGAGAGATAATAAGGAGCACAACAAAAATCCATAATTTGGCAACACATGGAAAGGTACGATATCATTGTTTTTCAAACAATTTTTCTTTTTTAAACTGCTTTGACAAAGCTTCTTCTTTTCATGTATGTTTTTGTCAGAGAAATCACATTTAATCAGAATATAATGTGGCATTAACTCTTAAGCTGCCACCTTAATGCACCCAGTGCCACAGTGCTAATCTCTATTGTGCCAGCAACAAAGCCCCTGCGTGCCAAGTTAATTTTAGGGTTGGTTCAAGTGCGTGTTTTTAAAATCTTTACTATGTTTGATCCACTATAACTTCTCATTCGTATGTTGTATAAACAAACATTGTACATGAGAGTTGTAGGAAATTTCACCCTTTTTCCATTGATACCAATATCATTTCATGAATTTGTAATTTTGCTGAAGTAAATAAGCACTATCAGTGAGTTGTCGAACCAATCCAATGCGATGGGGAGGCATAATGATGATATATGATATCAAAAACAAATCTCTAAATTACTCGAGAAAATCCAATCTGACTGTTGTATACAAAGACGCGTAATCCAAAGCCGATAATCTGATGCACGCGACGGTACTTTCAATAGCGCTGCAAAAGCACTCAACACGGTGCAATGGGCATGAACAATAACTGTTATTACATCTGCGCGCTAGCGCGCACGAAGCACCGTAGCGGTGGCTCGCTAGCATGAACGTGGCTTTCAATCGATAGCACGCTCGCGTGCACATGGCACTATAACAATAGCGCGCTAGCAGTCTCATGGCAGTGTAAGAGTTAAAAGAAAATTCTATCATTGCCAATTTGAAGAACAATATGTGATCAATACAGCCATTAAAAGTTCCTGTTCAGAAAGGGTTTACACTTTTCAGACTAGTCTAGACTAGTCTCAGCAGGCAAATGCCTTCATTAACCTACCACTTTTGATGGCTGGTGGATGAACAGGAGACGACAAAACATCTTCAGAAATCTAACGCCCTCTTCTGTCTCGGGACTGCACAGTGACCAGTGTTTGAGGATTTCTGTTGGCTTCTCTTCCTCCCCGTTCATACCTTCAAAAGAAAAGAATTTGTGTTCAGTTGAAGAGGCTACATTCACACTAGATGTCACGTTCTGTATAAAACCAGCCATTTTGGAATGCTACAAAAATCTTTAATCCTTTGATGCATAAAGAAAGGTGAAAATAGCCAGTAATGGTAAAAATTGCTATTAACCACATAAAAATATTCAAGGCCCACACTTTGCTTACCGGTATATTAAAGGCAGGTTGGTTTAAGATTTTTGTTGTCCTTGCTCCAAATGGCTTTTACTGACCATGGCACCATAATACAAAGATTTGCAATTGGTAGCTGCCGCTCAGTCCCGGCACATCATATTTTCGCTATTCGATCTGGATTAGATCTAGTTGACATTGTCATCATGGTCTTCTATTGTGAAGCTGCAGAATGGTAATTTCTGTCCTACCGCGGGTGCCTAGGTATGAACATTGGTGACGCATGTATCGTGAAACGCAAGAACTAGCACAGGATTTTATTTGTGTGGCATAATGAGTAAAGAGTTTAAAGCCCCACCTCACTTGCGCCCTCTGCATAGCAAACAATGCCTAATCGGTGCCTGTTGGTCCCCCATGATCCCCTTTTTCTTATGTTAATTGAGAGCTGATTTGATGAGATAACCACCTGTCAGTGACCTTGCAGGGAGGTCTAATCCCCCTGGCCAAACTAGTATAGACAGGCTTAAAACTCACCACTTTCCATTGCTGTCTCTAAGTCCAGTTCTTTAAGGACACATTGGAGGAGCTTCTCGGGGTACAGCTGAGAGAGGAGCTCTAGTTTACCAAGCCGTAATGCTGGAACAAGACACAAGAAAACATCAAAGAATGTACAAAAAAATAAAATAATATATTGGGTTTATAGAGTGCTTCAGACATCTTCGATGTCTCTATTCAAGTTAACTAGAAAGTGTATTATAATTTATTATTATCAAAATTATCATTACGCACACCTACAACTCACAAGCATTGCTTCCAAGTACGTTCATATTTAATTTCCTGTAACTAAATAATTGAGCATTACAAGACTAAACTAGATGGAATTCGACTGCGCGCAGTCGAAAATGATGCCTCCGTCATAGAGCAATTTTACAAACCGAAACGGAAGAAATTTTTCAAATTCAAGTTCAATTGTAATCCATTAACATGTTCTCAGAATATCGTGATTACAAGCAATTTCTCATATACATATATGACCCTTTGATCTTTGACCTCATGACCCTAAAATCTACTCAGTTCATTGGCTCTGCAAGATTTCCTGAGTTAAATAGTAATCCATCTGTCAGTTCTAATGAGAATGCGTCCACAAGCTATTTTTGCATACATAATGAGCCCATGACCTTTGATCTTATGAACCATTCATCGACTCTGCAAGATACATAAATGATCTAAGTTTGGCAGGAATCCATCAATCTGTTCTAATGATAATACGATCACAAGCTATTTTTGCATACATAATGAGCCGCATGACCTTGACCATTACCTCATGACCCCAAAATCTAATCAGTTCATCAGCTCTGCAAGTAATTAACATACATGACCTAAGTTTGGCAGGAATCCATCAATCGGTTCTTGAGATAAGGCGATCACAAGCTGTTTTTGCATACTGTACACAATGTGCGCTGTGACCTTTGACCTCATGACCCCAAAATCTAATCAGTTCATTGGCTTTGCAAGATACATACATGACCAAAGTTTGGCAGGAATCCATCAATCGGTTCTTCAGATAACGCGATCACAAGCTGTTTTTGCATACATAATGAGCCCTGTGACCTTTGACCTTTGACCTCGTGACCCCAAAATCTAATCAGTTCATCAGCTCTGCAAGATACATACATGACCAAAGTTTGGCAGGAATCCATCAATCGGTTGTTCAGATAACGCGATCACAAGCTGTTTTTGCATACATAATGAGCCCTGTGACCCTTGACCTTTGACCTACGTGCTCCAAAATCTAATCAGATTGTCTTCCTATGGTGATACACACTATCATTAAGTTTGAAGTTTAAATCTCCAGTGGTTCTTGAGATATTATGATAACAATCTCAATGTATGGAATTTCATAAGTTGACCTCTGTGACCCTTGACCTTTGACCTACGTGCTCCAAAATCTAATCAGATCGTCTTCCTATGGTGATACATACTATCCTTAAGTTTGAAGTTTTTACATCTCCAGTGGTTCTTGAGATATCATGATAACAATCTCAATGTATGGAATTTCATAAGTTGACCTCTATGACCCTTGACCTTTGACCTACGTGCTCCAAAATGTAATCAGATTGTTTTCCTATAGTGATACACACTATCACTAAGTTTGAAGTTTAAATCTCCAGTGGTTCTTGAGATATCATGATAACAATCTCAATGTATGGAATTTCATAAGTTGACCTCTGTGACCCTTGACCTTTGACATACGTGCTCCAAAATCTAATCAGATCGTCTTCCTATGGTGATACATACTATCCTTAAGTTTGAAGTTTAAATCTCAAATGGTTCTTGAGATACCGCGCTAACAAACTCAATACAAGGAATTTCATAAGTTGACCTCTGTGACCTTTGACCTACGTACTCCAAAATCTAATCAGATCGTCTTCCTATGGTGATAAATACTATTCCCAAGTCTTAAGTTTAAATCTTAAATGGTTCTTGAGATATTGTGATAACGGTCAAACGGGACGGACGTACGGACGGACGTACGGACGGTGGGGACATACGGACGGACAACCCGAAAACATGATGCCTCCGGCACCACCTTCGGTGGCGGAGGCATAACAAAAACAATATCAAAGATAATTTCAATGCTAATTTTTTGTTAAATCATTTTGTTTGCTATTGTGATTATCTTGTCATTGTTCATATTATGTGGAAAATGAAATAAATTCGCTCTGCATAGAGCAACTACTACTAAAGCACATAACAGAAATTTATATACCTCACTTAAGTAATCCAGCCATCTGATTGGTCGAAATTGCATTCATAAACTTCAACTGTTCCTGTAAAATTCCCGGTAACCATGCTTAAAACATTTCAATATTTTTAATAACCATGGTTATTAAAAAAATAAGTCAGTCTCCATGGTTACCCCATAGGTTTACATGTTAAAAATTGGTTTGAGCGATGGATACCATACGTGTGCGAAAAATTGGTCAGCAATTTCAATACAATTGAATCTCGATCGATCTTACCGACAATTTTATCTTGCATTGTTGACATGAAGACGAAAATAAACTCTCAAAAACAAAAAAACAACATCTGCCGATAGATCTTGATCTAAGTTCGTGCCAATATGCATTGCAAAAGTAAAAGAAGGGTCCGTTTCATGGAGCTTTTGCGAAGCATCCCTCACGCGGAGCCGTTTTCAATCCATTTTAATGTATATACTGGAGAAAACTGCCAAGCATGTTAACGGCGCCTGATAGTCGAGTGGTCTAAGCGTTGGTTTTCGATACACCTCTTGTTGTACGCAAGAGTTCGAATCCCGTCTTCGACAAAAAATGCAAAAATATTTTTTATTTTTTATTTTTTAGTCTATTTTTTTTTCGGCATATAAAAGTATTAATGACTGCTTTAATATTCGAGAAATAGTTGTTTTCATACGCTCTCGGGAAGGTTACAATTGGGCTATTCCCCTCGGCAAGCCTCGGGGAATAGCACAATTCTAACCTTCCCTTGAGCGTAATAAAACAACTATTTCTCTCAAAGCAGTCATTAATACTATAATATTAACCCCGGTCATCCGGATATTGATTATTGCGTCAGAAATTGAAATGTGTTCTATAGACTGTTCTCTGTTGTAAAACAAAATAAGGCCATGCCTACAAGGAAGATAACTCCTAATTTTAAATTACCGTTTCTGTTTGTTTGTTTGTTTTTGTTTGTTTTTTCTGTGTTTGTGTGTGATTGTTTGTTTGTTTGTTTGTATGTTTTTGTTTTTTTTATTGTTTGTTTGTTTGTTGTTGTTTTTCTCACCTAGTGGAATGACTGAGTTCACATCCAGAGCCTCCTTTACCTCAGCTGATAGGGTTGGTCCACCTGTTGCTTTCATCTCTCCCTGTAACAATGTCAGGGGAGTGTTTTAAAAGATCCGAACTTGAACTTATCTCTAAGTTGGACCTACACATTATGGAGAGCCATTTGTAGCTTTAAATAATAAAAATAAAATATATTCAAAAGCAAATATTCAATTATTTTAGACTTCTCCTAAAATAAGATTTTTCATATATTCCACATCAAGAACATGAAATCTCACATGATACTTGAAAATATGAATGATTTGAATCAATATTGTTTGCCTTTTAAAATAACTTGTACAAAACATTTTCCAAGGTGCTAACAGCTTTCCATAATTGTTAAGTCCAACTTATGATCTTTGTGAAACACCCCCTAGATCAGTAACAAGCAAAATGAAATAGCTCAAATACATTCAAATTGGACGAGCTTGAAAGGAATTATGCAAGTAAATATGCAAAAATGGGGGGGGGGGGGGATATTCAAAACAACAAATGTAAAATTCTAAAGATTCAAATATACATGTAGAACGATTCAATAGGAATTGTTGGGATTTTCTGATTAACCTTTATGCACAGGCCATTAAATGATGTTTAGGCATCATCTGTATACTGAACTTACTTTTGCCACATTATCTCTTTGCTTCTTTGTTAGGTAGAAGTCTTTCAGGAGCGGAAGCATCGACTCGTTAAGAGTGGTGTCAGCAATGGGATCAAGATCCATTCATATTACAATGGACCTATATCAAGGATTCTAAGAACTGAACCAAATCACTTTTGTCACATTGGGTGCAAGAGGCCTTTTAGGAGAGGAAGACTTGCCTAATTGATAGCCACATCCACAGTGGGATTATGCTTATCTCATTTTATCATTTACTTGGCAGGGGAGTGTTTCACAAAGACTAAGATCGACTTTAAGCTCGACTTAACTATGGCAGGCTGTTCATGCCACTATTTTCTCTCATCATTCTGATTCACCGGCATTGGTCTCTCAAGGGAAGTACCAATCGTGGTCATAAATCTACAGAATTTACTCTTTTCAAGGTTCATTATTGAAGGAAAAATATTGTCTAAAGATCATAATTGAGAGACCAATGTGAGAGCAACCAGTGGCATGAACAGCCTGCCATAGTTAAGTCCAACTTAAAGTCGATCTTATTCTTTGTGAAACACTCCCCAGTTCATGGATATGGTTTTACTGCCTTATATCACAATGACCCTTTAACATGGATTTTGACAACTGAATAAACTCACCTTTGCCGCTTTATCTCTCTGCTCCTGCGTTTGATAGAAGTCTTTCAGGAGCGGAAGCATCGACTCGTTAAGATTGGTGTCTGGAGTGGGATCGGGTCTTTCTTTGAATCTCTTCTGCAAGTTGGCAACCTTTTCCATTAATTGTGGATGTTTGCAACTATCCACACCCTGGTTATTTCAAATAACAAATTAAAACAAATTAGAAATTGGGAAATTTCCCAACAATTAATCGCAAAACTACCTCAATGGTTTTTCTGTTAAGGATAACTCTACTACTACTACTACAACTACTACTACTACTACTACTACTACTACTACTACTTCTACTAAAAATAATAACAATGATAAAAAGAACAAGAACAAGAACAAGAAGAATAAGAAGAACAAGAACAAGAAAAAGAAGAAGAATAAGAAGGGGAAAAGAATATCATCAATAAACGGCATAAGTAATGTGCAATATATCTAGAACCTCTATTCTAAAAATAGATCAAATATACAAAGTCCAAAAGAGGGCCATATACTTGTGTCAAGGGTGTACGTATCATCCTACATTACTGAATTTTATACTACCTTAATGAACTAGGATGCAGTATTCAATTTCCCCCAAAGACTTTTTGTTTATATTTGTGTTACAATCAACATACCTGAGACAAAGATACTAAAAGGGCCTCATTCTGGAAGATTTTGGGATCTTGAAGAAGGTCAAGATCAGAGTCGGAAGGAACAGCGCCCTCTACAGTCAATTCTGAGTACACCTTCTGCAGCTCTACAGAGGCGGCCATCTTGTTGAGTTCCAAGTCCTGGAGATGTTGAGTTGTGTTTTGGCTCATCTGCTTTGGCAGCCATCGAAGCCTCTTGCATCTTGGTGAAATAATAATATTATAAAGCAAAGGATATTAACAACACATAACCATGGGTTTTCATGGGTAGTTTGACACCATTGGGTGTTTACTCAATAAAAGGTTCGACTTGATTATGAGTCAATAGGCGCGTCTTCATCATCTCGAGATTGCCAAATATCCCGCTATTTCTGATTTGGGAAATAATCCCAAAGTTACAAATCGGTTCTTAATCAGCTTGAGAATCGACCTCGAAACTTGACCTTGA
>JAVYIG010017631.1:0-25114 GCA_035222895.1 Strongylocentrotus droebachiensis | reverse complement strand
AAGGAGGAGAAAGGGTATGTGTGAGAGAGAGAGGTGGAGGAAAAAAGAGAAAGAAAAGGGGTATGAGAGGGATTTAAAAAAATGGAGTTCTAACGAAATAAAAAGATTATTTGAGAGAGGTGGGGTAGATAGCTGGTGAAAAAAGAGAAACAACAAACAAAAACAAGGAAGGTGAAAGAGCGAGAAATAGAGACGAAATTTACAAAAAAGTTTGACTTTTCTTATTGTTTAAATCACTTTTCCATTGTGAAATTAAATACAGCAGAAAAATTAAGAAAAAAATGAACGCCCCCCTAAGAAAAGAATTAATACAGCAAATAAACAAATTCAGAAAAAATTAATGCCCCCCCCCCTAAGAAAATAATTAATGCCCCCTCCCCCTAAGAAAAATTAAGAAAAAAATTACCCCCCCCCCCAATAAAGCCCCACCCCCTAAGAAAACAAATGATGTCCCCCCCCCCCCCCCGAATTATTCTTTATCACATGTCAAGACTTCCTTGTTTTTGCTGTCCTCTTATTTTATATGACCAGTAAGCCCAGTTTCTGTCTCAATACATCTACGCATTTATGCATTAATGCCAGTATTTTCCATCAGATAGTATTTATCGTAACCTTTCAGCCCTTTCTTTCTACATCATCAACACATTCTGGACTAAACGTCATCGATCTCTTTCGCTGCCTCTACGGAGTCTACGCTATATATAACACGAGTCTTACTTCCGATTGATTAATTGCTAAACTAAAGTGTGCATGACCTACGCTCTAAAATCATCATAACAATCAACGAAAATGTGATCATATAGCTCTAAAATGAACACTACATCATAGATTTTACTCTGGTAAAAGGGTCGTTTACAGAAGTTTTTTTTTGGACTCTTCCACGAAAAGTCTCCTGTCGATGTTTAGTGTGTTGTGAGCAACAATGCGCTCTGGCGCGGCTGCCCAGCTGATCATAATTATGTCGGACGATTATAGGCCATAAATTACAACGATAGTGAGGAATTATTGAGGTAATTTATGCGAAATGCGGAAATATTTTGAGAACATCTGTCAGAGAACTGTTTTAGTATGTGAATAGTGGTTTAAAGTCTTATCTCAACTTGGAATCGGTCGGTTTTCAGTCTCTACTTGTAGGCGCAGAGTAATAGCCCCAATACAACTGAATCTGGACTTAGCAGACGACGGTGAACTAGGTGGAGTAACCAAGTGCACTGAGCGCGCATGCTCAGTTCAATGCTTCAATTCTGCGCATGCTCAGTTTATTTTTTTGCTCTCTTAGGCATGCTTAAACCGTGGGTTAAACCGTGGGTTAGATTTAAACCATGGGTTATTTAACCCTCGCTTTGTGAATACCGAGCGAGGTTTAAACCGTGGGTTAGATTTAGCCTGGGCTAAATAACCCAGGGTTAGATTTAGCCTGGGTTAAATCTAAACCTCCTTTGTGAATTCGGGCCTATGTGTTTAAGAAACTATTATGTCTTTAAACCCTACAGGTACTATGTCCCATTTTAAAGCTTATCAGTACTAGTTTACAGGAGGGATTAGACCGCCCTGCAAGGTCGCCGGACAGGTGGTTATCTCATCAACTCAGCTCTCAGTTAACATAAGAAAAAGAGGATCATGGGGGACCAATGGTCACCGATTAGGCATTGTTTAATATAGAGAGGGCGCAAGTAGCCTTTAAGGCCAACAAAATGAAAAGGTTAAATTCCAACGGCGTTTGAAAGATAATACTAATAAAGAACTTCCCTCAAAACGAAAGGGCTTGGAAATGTCTTTAAGTGGGGAAGAGCGACCATTAGTTGTGGAATCGACTTAAGTGATTGCAATTATCACTAAAGTTATAGTCTCGTCTTAAGGGATTGCAATTATCACCAAAGAAATATTCTCATTTTCAGACTCTTGTACCGAATGGGCAGACGCTTGTACTGCGCAAAGATTCAATCAGTTTAATTTTGGCCATTACAAGAATTGGTTTATTCTAACCACAATTGGTATAACAATGGTATTAAATACTATAAGGATTTACTTCAGGATAATGGTAACACACTCACTTTTAATCAGTTCACTGTAAACTACCCTAGGGTGAAATGTAATTTTATGGATTATTTTTCTTTGGTCCATGCAATTCCCTCTATTTGGAAAAAAAATCTAAAATCGCTGTTGATAGAGCGAACCACAACAGTTGGCAGAATGAGTTAATTGGTGATATGTGTAAAGCTAGTAAAGTTTGCAGATTCATTCAAAAACTTTGTGTTAATAGTATTTTCAATACTCCTAATTCAGAAAGGAAATTGGCCATCCACATGAATGAGGCAAACCTGGATTGGACTACTATTTACCGTCTTTCTTTTAAGGCAACTTTGTCCACTAAATTAAGATATTTTCAATTTCAATTTCAATTTCTTCATCGATATCTCCCTCTGAATAAATTTCTTTTTGATATTAAATTAGTTGATTCAAAACTTTGTTCCTTATGTAAAATTGATGATGAGACATTGCAACATCTTTTTTGGGACTGTAGAATTGCTCATTCTTTTTGGTTAGAAGTGCAGGAAATACTGCACAAAGAACTGCACAACAGTTTTACTATTACCAACATAGATGTTTTTGTTGGTATCACGGATCCTGCTTTTGACAAATTTAATTTTGTAATTATTCATGCCAAGTATTATCTGTATTGCTGTCGATGTAACAAGATATTGCCTACCAAGTATCAATTTATTTGTAAATTAAAACTAAGTTGTGCTATCAAAAAACAAATTGCCCTTGGTCGGGATAGACTTGACTCTTGGAACAAGAAATGGGATCTTTTGAATATTTAAATTTTGTGTATGCTTTTATTCTGGGTATTATAGGGTGTTTCTACATACATGTAATATGACCTGCTGGGTACATGCTGAACTCTTTTCTGTCTGTATTTTTTCACTTTCGATGTAAACTGAACGTATTTTGTCTTGTTTATTTTTGTTTTTGTTTGGTAATGTTAAAACAAAATTGCCCAAATTGTAATAAGATTGTATGAGGTCAACTTAAGAGTGTAATATGGAGCTGGTGGTTATATTTTGTACGTCCCCCCCCCCCCCCCCACCAGTTCCAAGTACAAGTACAGGCGAATAAACATGAGGAAAAAAAAGGGAAAAAAGAATTGGTTTATTGATGTAGAAAACTCATTTTATGTATGTTATTACCAAAGGGAAAAAAAGAAGTCAGTCAGTCACTCAAAAGTGTCTAAAGAGTGAAGTCTAGAAAGTAAACGTACCAAGATTGATAACTTTCATGAAATGTGAACAAAAAAATGATTTATTAATCATCGTATTAAGTTGTAAAAAACATAATCCAAGTGTACTGACCTAAAATGACCTTTGACCTTGACTTTGTGACCTGGAATTTGTGTCACATGATTTGTAATACTTGATTACCCTTGGGTACAAGTTTCATGGAATTTGAACAAACACTTTTGAAATTATGCTAAAAATTAAAAATCTTGATGTTGATGCCACAACAAAGTCTAAGTTTGCAGACCTGAAATAACATTTGACCTTGACTTTGTCGCCTAAAAGACTAATCACATGATTGGTGATACTTGTTAACCCTTATGTTCAAGTTTCATGGAAAAGGAATGTACAATTCAAAATTATGATAAAAATTCAAAATCTCAACCTGATGCCACAACATAGTCTACGTTTGTTGACCGGAAAGGACCTTTGACCTTGACTTAGTACCCCGAGATTCTACTCACATGATCGGGGATACTTGATAACCCTTTAGTCTAAGTTTTATTGAAAAATAACTTATACTATCAAAATTATATTAAAAATTCAAAAACTTAACCTCAGGTTAGATTTTTGATGATGATGCCACAACATAGTCTAAGTTTGTTGACCTGAAATGATCTTTGACCTACAGAGGGGTGCAATTGTGCACCACATCAAACTCCCCTACTTTAAGTCAAGTGTTTCATTGTATTATGTAGTTTGGTAGGTTTTTTCTAATAACTGTTTAATTATCAGATATCAATGATAGTTTAAAGATATGGAAAATGTTCTTGTATTTTATATTTAGCAAAGCGATCTCACGTACAAATTCACTACCAAGTGTCGTCTGCTGTAGTTCCTTTTTTCTTTCATTCGTTTATCTTACGTACGATGCAGGATAATGCTACGTTCATTTCCTTGAATTGTCGCGGCCTAGGAAATAGTCGCAAAAGACAAGATGTTTTGTTTTACTTAAAAGCGAAACAATATGATGTTTGTTGTATTCAGGATACACATTTTGTCCCAGCTATGGAGACTGATATACGTAGGGAATGGGACGGTAAATGTTTTTTCTCTTTCAAAACGTCCAACTCAAGAGGAGTAGCAATTCTTTTTAAGAACACTCTCCCTGTAAATATAAATAGAATTAAAGTAGATATCACAGGAAACTTTGTGGTTTTAGATGTAACTTTGCCCGAATATAATATTACTATCGCGTCGCTGTATGGCCCAAATACAGATAACCCAATATTTTTTGCAGATCTTCAACAAATTATAATAAATTTTGAAAATCCACATGCTATTTTCTGTGGAGACTTGAATTTAGTACAAGATTCAACTCTTGACACATATAACTATTTGCATGTTAATAACCCGCGAGCTAAACAACAAGTAAATAAAATGAAGACTGAGTTAGATCTATATGTGATCCTTGGAGAATTAGATTTCCAGATAAAAGACGTTATACGTGGCGGCAACCAACCCCTCTTAAACAGAGTAGATTAGACTTCTTTTTTATTTCTTCAGAACTTCTTTCATTAGTGCACAATGCCGATATTCTTTCAGGTTACCGAACAGATCACTCTTTAACTCGTATAAGTCTCAGTTTGAATCAGATAAAACGAGGTCCTGGTTTTTGGAAATTTAATAATTCCTTGTTAAAAGACGAAGATTTTGTTTCGCAAATAAAGAAAAAAGATAAAAGACACTATTCTATTTTATGCTAAAGACGAAGCAAAGTTTGATCAGAATGGTTGCATAGTGGGCGAGTGTGAATTTAACATAAATGATCAGTTATTTTTTGAAACTTTAATGATGATTATACGAGGGGAAGCAATATCATATGCCTCCTTTGCCAAAAAACAAAATGTGAACAGGGAAAAAGATCTAGAAAAGAAAATTGAAGAGTTTGAAAGAAAATTGATCATATCTGACGATAAGACTTTAATATTAGAGGAAATTGATAAATCAAAATTAGAACTGGAAGCATCCCGTTTTAAAACTAATGAAGGAATTGCGATTAGATCCCGGATTAAATGGATGGAGTTCGGAGAAAAACCGTCTAAATTCTTTTTAAATTTAGAAAAACAAAATAATACCAATAAAGAAATACGTCAGTTATCCGCTGAAAATAGTGATATTGTAGACAGACAAAGTGACATACTTAAGGAAGTGTTTAACTTTTATTCTAACCTTTATGCAGAAAAAGAAACTGATGGAATTAATCTGGAATTATTGTTAAACTACCCTGACATTCGTTGTCCTCGCAAATGTCCTCATTATTGGAAGGCCCACTTTGTGTTGACGAAATCTATTCCACTTTAAAAATCATGAAAAACAATAAATCCCCCGGACAGGATGGTTTTACTGTATAATTGTATCGTTACTTTTGGGAAGATATTAAATACTTGCTGGTTAGATCATTGAATTATGCGTATTTCACAGGGAAATTGTCAAACTCACAAAAAATGGGAATAATAAATTTGATTCCAAAAGGAAACAAACCTAGACATTTGTTAAAAAATTGGCGACCGATCTCCTTATTGAATGTAGTTTATAAACTAGCATCCAGTTGCATCGCAAACAGACTCAAGGGCGTTTTGTCATTTTAAATACATGAAAATCAAACAGGATTTTTGAGTGGTCGTTTTATTGGCGAAAACATACGTTTATTATATGATACGCTACTTTATACTGAATTACATGATATAGCTGGCATGCTTCTTGTTGTTGATTTTGAAAAAGCTTTTGATTCCATATCGCATGATTTTCTGTTCAATGTCCTGGATTTTTTTCGCTTCGGTCCATCTGTAAAGAAATGGATCAACTTGTTTGATGCATCCTCTTGTGTATTAGTTAACGGACACTGTACAGTTAGATTTGAAATAGGACGAGGGTGTCGCCAGGGAGATCCTTTGTCTTCCTACCTCTTTTTGTTAGTCAGTGAGATACTTGGGATCCTAATACGACACTCACATTCTTTGGGCGGATTGCATATGAATGGAAAAACGCTTAAACTGTTGCAATATGCAGACGATACCCTTTTGACACTCAACGGTTCAATGCAGGATTTACAATGTGCCCTTACAATACTTAATGAATTTGCAAATATGTCCAATCTCAAAATCAACACGACTAAAACTCAAGTCATATGGATTGGGAAGAATAGAACTTTCAAAAAAGAGATTTTACATGAGTAAACACTTAATTGGATATCTGAGGGATATTTTAGGTACTTGGGCATAGACTTTTCAGTTAAATTATCAGAAATGGTTAATCACAACTATCAAGAAAAGGTTCAAGAGATAAACCGTCAAATGGCGATATGGTTGAAAAGAACATTGACTTCCTAAGGAAGAGTTAGCATAGTAAAATCCTTATTTATACCCAAATTGAACTCCCTATTTTTTAATCTCTTCCTGAGGAACCAAAATTGGAAATTATGAAGGATATCGATCGACGTTTTTCGAATTTATATGGCATGGCAAACGTGATAAAATAAGTAGGAAACAAATGGTCCAATTGTACAATGAAGGCGGAGTTAAAGTGACTGACCTTTGTATGCATTCTAAATCACTTAAGATATCATGGATAAGAAGATTTATTCGTTCTGAAAGTTTCACTCTTCATATGTTCCAATCATTCTTACCTCCACCGTATACATCTTTTCAGTTATTCATGGGGGCTGAATATTACAAAGAATTAACCACTGCAATACGAAACCCATGTTGGGAAGAAGTATTATCAGCCTTTTCAGACCTTACTCAATTCACTGTAAACGATATTGCACGTCAACCCCTTTGGAATAACCCTAAAATAAAAGTTAATGATAACGTAATTTATTATAAGTCTTGGTGCGCTAAGGGGGTACGTTTTGTTAACGATGTTTTAAAAACAGATGGATCATTTCTCTCATACTTTGATTTTCAACGTAAATACAATGTACATGTAAACTTTCTTCAATATCATGGCTTTTGTCATGCTGTTCGATTTGGTTTTAATAAAAATGTCATACCAAAGGTCATTGAACCTACATGTATCATCCCGGAAGCATTGTTATTAATAATAAAAGTGAAAAAAGGTTGTGCACATAATATACCGTTCTTTATTGAAGCATAATATAAAGGAATGTAAAAGTCTTACAAAGTGGAAACAGGAGTTTGACCTTGACAATATTGTATGGAGTTCGTATTATTTTCTTCCCTTTAATTCAATTGTCGATGTTAAAGGGAAAGTCCACCCCAGGATTTTTTTTAGCTGAATATATAGACCTAATAATACCATGAAGAATGATACAAGTCTCATTAAAATCCATGATCACATAACGAAGATATACCGACTTTTTTATCGAAAATCAGCCGCCCCCAAAATGCAAATGCGTTACATGGGCCGAAATTGTGACGTATGTTGCGAGCTGCCTTCTTATTTCGCAGACATTCACTTTCGCTCGCGGTACACTGTTATCGCACTGACACGACGAATCATGAATGAAAGTGAAAGCGAAAGTGAATGTCTGCGAAATAAGAAGGCAGCTCGCAACATACGTCACAATTTCGATACTATCGGTTATTTTTTGGCGATCGTTTCATGCCCATGTAACGCATTTGCATTTTGGGGGCGGCTGATTTTCGATTAAAAAGTCGATATATCTTCGTTATGTGATCATGGATTTTAATGAGACTTGTATCATTCTTCATGGTATTATTAGGTCTATATCGTCAGCTAAAGAAAATCCTGGGGTGGACTATCCCTTTAACATGATGTGGTTTCAGTTCAAGTTACTGAATAGAATTCTTTATATGAAAGATGCTTTGTTAAGATTTAAATTAGTTACAGATAACTTATGTACATTCTGTAATAACAGTGTAAAAACGATTATACATATATTTTGTTACTGTATCCATACAACCGAAATATGGTCTAAACTTGAGTATTGGTTGTCCCGTAATAATGTACTTATTAAGTTTAGAAATCAAAATAAGTTGTTTGGGTTTCACGGTAATAATAACAGTGCCCTCAACTGTATTATGATTATAGTCAGGAAAGAATTTTTTGCAGCCAAATGTAAACAGTGTTTGCCAGTTTTTGAAAACATAATATCAGCGATAAAGTGTTATTATAACATGGAAAGTATATATGTAAAACAAATCTGAAAGAACAGAAATTTGTGAAAAAGTGGTTACTTTTTGCAAAGTGTTTCTGATTGTTTATTTCTTCTAAAACCATTTTGCCAACTAAATCTGTGATATTTATTTTAAAAAGTGAACTTCAATTTGTAACTGATATCTATAAATGTATTTTCTTATCATATTTTGAATGGCCAGGAATATTATTTTGAATTTCTGCATGTAAAATCAATTCTTGTATACATAATAATGTGAACGATATTATTTAATAAAGGATCCCTGTGGAAGGGGGAAAAAAAAGAAGAAAAAAAGTGTCGTCTGCTATATACGTCCAGCGAGCGAAAATGAGACAACCGGAGCAATATTATGTGAAAATTCTGCCCAAATGATTGGGGATACTTGATAACCCTTTAATCCAAGTTTCATTGAATAAGAATTTATACTTTCAAAGTTTATACAATCTAAAAACTTAACCTTGTTTAAGTTTTTGATGTTGACGCTGTCGTCGCCGTTCCCACCAGCGGAAAAGCGGCGCCTATATGTCTCGCTTTTTGCTACGCAGGCGAGACAAAAAATCATTAAAACAATTCAAACTAAATATATATATGCACATATTAGAATGAATTTATTAAGCTTTATGTATTCGTGGCTACATGTCAAAGGTTACATGGTCATGAAAGTGTTTACAAATATCAGAATGTATTTAATTTCTGCACTAACTTGACAACCATTGAAGGAATTAACAAACCTGGTTCAAGTGTAAGAACAAAAAGAAAACAAAACGGATCGAAATGTTAAAGGTCAAATGTCACGAGGTCACGAAAGTATTAGAAAATTAAATGTTTTGTTTACGGCGATAACGTAAAAAACAAGAGGCAAATTGTAACAAAACATGGTTCAAGTAGACCTATGTATAAGCATGTAGGAAGGAGCTGATTAGAATACAGCATAAGATATCAAAGATGAAATATCACAAGGTCATGAATCCACAATTATTTCCAATTATCTTATTACAATGAGAAGAGTGATAATTTTGAAAAAAAGAATCAAATTCAACCAAATTGGGGTAAATTATCATGAGCATAAAAGAGTTTGGGTGTATGAAGTGAGATGTTGAAGTTCACAATCATTGATCAGTGAAGTTATAGGTGGAGGCATATTGGGGTCGACACTATGGTCTTGGGGACACGGTCGCTTCCATTTTGTTTAACTTCAAATCTGTAATACACTTGAAATATTTGTACCTATCCTTTCCCAATATTTTGTATGATTAACTATGATATATGTTAATGAACAGAATTCGTTGATGTGTATCATTGCTGTTAAATAAATACAATGCAGTACATTGCAATACAATAGACCTACCAAGATAAACAGTTGTTCCATTCTGGCTCAGCGTATGAAGTGGGTCTCCATCGAAACAGTGTGCTGCGGTCAAAATCCAGTTCTTGTGAATGAGAGAGCCCCCGCACAAAAGCTTGTCGAATAAAAATCAATCAATGTCATCTCTATTACCACTCGGTATAGTACAAACAACGATCTTGTTTTTACACGGTGAAGGGGGGACTGCACACTTTTCAAGAATATAGTCTCAACTTCCCCCCACCCCTCTCCTTCCGTCCTGATTCAAACAGAAAAAAATCTTACATGCGGAGTACGTTTTGTAAACCTAAGATCCACCCTAGACCATAGTCCTATCCCAGATTCTGGTCACTTTGAATATTTTACCTTTAACATTAAAATAACAAATAATTATAATCGTATTATTAAGATGCCATGATGAACTTACATGTATGTTAACAGTTAATATTTCTTTCATCGTATGTCGAATTCTTGATATAAATTTAAATTATTTGTATGCCCCTTATTAAAGCATTTCTAGAAATGGAAATGTTACGTTTTTATAAAATATTGTTATTATTATTATTATTATTATTATTTAGTGCTATCGTTGAAAATGCTTGTCAAATAGTCTCATAGGCATGCTTACTTCATCTGTGTGTTCATCGTAAAGGGCTGCCTGCCACGGCCAATCCCCCGAACGGGCTTTATCACCACCAACAATGCGAGACGTCCCCGACGGATGTTTTGACTCTCCACATTCCTCGTAAGCTATGAAATAAGGAAACCACATATGAATAATTCGAGAAATGAATGAATCATGATTGGCGAGATTTAAATTACCTGATTTTTTGTTTTAATCGGTGATTTAAATCACTTCCATTAACATGTGTGTTAATTTTCCCCCTACTTTTGCAGTTTGGTGCTACTTATATACTATATCTATTCATTTATTTTGTTGAAAATTTGAGATTTTTAGGTGTTACTATAGCTTACACCTAGGCCCATCACTAAAAGCGATGCAACACACTCAAAGCTCATATTGTGTTGTTATCCTTTTTCTTTCTTCTGTGACTGTTTCAGTAGGCCTACAGCTCTTTTTCTCCCTCCGTTCATGTTTTCTTGGATAATTCCCTATGTATTTCTTTATTTTGATTCCTGTATCCTTTCTTTCGCTTCCCTTATGTTATTCTTTCTTTTTAATATTCTTTAACCTATTCTTTTCTTCTATCTTTCCTAATGTTATTCCTATTATAATTTTGACCGCCAAGTACATGAAAGTCCTCTTATAACCAAAACTACCGGTTTTTACTTTCAATAATAGGTTACTTTACAGTTAATGCAAAACATCCACATGACCACAGGTACGCGTACAGGTTTTAATCGCACATGTCCTTGGCCCCCTCCCCAAACAAAAACAATCGAAAAAATTACAAGTTATAAGAAATGAATGAATGAATAAATGAATGGGCGGATAAATGAATGACTGAATAAATAAATAAATGAATGAATGAATGACCGTATGAAAGAATAAATAAACATATCAATAAACGAATAAGTAAACAAATGACATGAATAAACAAATGAATAAATAAACGAATGAATATTTGAATAAGCAAATAACTGAAAGAAAAAAAGAAAAAAAATAGATTTAAAGTTTATTTTCCCTTGTTTTTCATTTCCAGGAATTCACCACATGCGAAATTTAAATGTATATTTTGTTGAGAGTTTTGGGCAGATGTAGTCCTGGGGCTGGGAAGGGGAGGGGGTCAATGGACCCGATTTTTTTTTTAAAGGGGCCTCTAAAGTTTCTGTCTAGAAAAGCATGCCCATGGAGTCGCGAGGTGATAGAATCCGAATCCGAATCTATAGGCCTACTCAGTTAAAGAGAACAAATTACAAATAAAAACAGAAACATAGTAAAACAACAACGACAACAACGACGTGTATACCTGATAATAAAAGCATAACAAAGTTTCGTTAATGTTACTAATCAAGTTAAGTGAGAGATAGAACCGTGAACAGAGAAGGTAAATTAAAAGGCAACATGACACTTAAAATATAACTCAGCTTATTTTTAAAAACTGGGAAGGCACTTTGAAAACACAAGACTTTCTTCTGCTTCTTGTTTTACATAGGCATACCCAATAATCTTCACGCAGAAAAGATCGAAAAGACTTTTAAGAAATCAACTCAGGGCAATTTTAGAAATCACGTTTGGCTAACATAGTACATTATCGTGATGATTTCAAAAGGTTATATCAAGGCTACTTCAATTATTGACCAAGGCTTCTTTATTTTTTAAAATAAATTCTTTGTGTGTTGTTAGTACGTTTTTTTCTTCATGCCAATTTAAGGACCATTTTTTTTTTTTTTTTTTTGTGCATTACTCACATCTGTTTGTAGAGGTAATGGCTTCCACGGCGCGTTCCAGCTCATTATAATCCGAGAGATAAAATACATGTTCGCTGACAGGCGAAGAGGCGATTTCGGCAAGTGCTGTCTTGTCCGTGTTCCTGCTAATTCCTATGCAGTGTATCTTGACGGCCGCATCTTCCTTTAGTGTTTGAGCGCGTTCAGATGGGTCGCCACCAACGTTACTGAAACCTGATAGATAACAACAGCCGTGAATTTGGTGAATTAGAATTAATAGTTATTCAATTCAATTCGTATTTATTTAATTTCCAAAAGAAAGATAAACAAAGGTATTATAGATATTATTACAGATAGTATACCAACATGTATGTAGCCTACATATTAATTTGTTATCTTGATAAGTATACGATTACACTTTATACATAATAATATTATTACAAGAAATTCTTGCCCCCTCCCATTTTTTCCGAAGATTCATGAAAGCGAAAATGAAATAGAAACTACATTATTTTCAAATTACAATTTTTCTGTACTGAAAAATACTATGTTGAACCTATTTCATTTTCGGCTTTATAATTACGAACTTAATTTTATTTCTTAACCACCTAACTTTCGGAACAGTGCTAGATTAAAGACCGTCAATACTACTGGGCCAGAAGGGATTAGACCATACAGCGAGGTCACTGACAGGTGGCTATCTCATTAACTCAGCTCTCAACTAACATAATAAAAAAAAGGATCATGGGGGACCAACAGGCACCAATTGTGAAAGTTTTCTATATAGAGGGAGCAAGTAGCTACAAGTAGGACAGTGGGGCTTAAATGGAGGGCAAATGACAATGGCTATATTAATAAAAAGATAATAGGGAAGGATAAGGAATGGTTAAAAAGATGTGCATTGTAACATTTTAGAATAAAAATGAATGTAATTCAACTAATCTTGCTGACAGTCAAAACAGTGAATACATATGCACACATATTCGGGTACGCGGGACTACACACGTACAGTCATGTGGCGTCAACATTTAGTTCAAAGTTTTAAACTATCTCTCGTCCAATTTAGAAGATGTATTTCAAGAGCAATATCTTGAATGTGATATTAATAGGCTAACGAATATTTTTAGGATTGGGGGGGGGGGGGGGTCTCGGTCGCAGGCCGATTGAGGCCAAATCTTCTCTTCTCTTCTATTTATTAATTATTGGGGGAGGGGGCTCATGGATACTTTAGCCCCCCCCCCCCCCCCTCCCACCAGAAAATACAAGGGGCTCCCCCTCTTCACCCAAGCCTCCAGT
This sequence comes from Strongylocentrotus droebachiensis, assembly GCA_035222895.1. Lineage (NCBI taxonomy): Eukaryota > Metazoa > Echinodermata > Echinoidea > Camarodonta > Strongylocentrotidae > Strongylocentrotus > Strongylocentrotus droebachiensis. The sequence goes on along the minus strand of JAVYIG010017631.1, from coordinate 11,721 downwards.
TCCTAAGCCTATGCCCACTATGGAGTTCTTACATAAACAACGAATGTATGACAAGTGATAAATCATTTTCACCTTAACAAACACTTTAAGCTGAGCTTACCGTCTGTTATGATGAATAGAATGCGTTTCCTGTCGCTGTACCCAGATTCTTCCTTGGTTTCGACAACCATCTCCTTGATTTTATTGAGAGCAGCGGGCAAATTTGTTCCTTTATCTATCACAAGAAAGCCAAAGATTCATTAATTCATATTTCATTCTTTCTTTTTTCTTTTTTCAATTAATAATTCATTTTTTTTGTCAATATTGAATCCGTTTGATTTTGAAGTCATTAATAGATTGTTTTAGTCTCTATTTGTCAGCAAAAAGAAATAATTGATATTTTGTTGTCATGGTTATTTGTAAATTATATTCGAGAGGCATATTGAAAGTAGGATCGGGTATCGAGTATACATTTTAGCGCTGGTCTATTGACGATTTCCAACTCTCAAAAGTCCCGCAAAGATACTTCTGATATAAATGTCGAAAAAACCTCTTCTCCGATCGGTCCTTTGCAGCATGCCTCTGAAGTTTATAAAGAAATGCATTGAATATCCCTGCGAAAAATTATATTTAACTTCTTTAGACATCCAGTATTCCATTCTATTACATATCTTTGCGAGGATGGTGTTTAAAATGTTTCGAGACACATTTGATTATACAATCCAATCCAATCGAGGTATTTTTTAAAGCGACAATATCTACTTGACTAATCAACAATGCACAATAATCGCCAATATATTTGTTATTGGCGAACATCAAAAAGGATAATTGTTTAACGAACCGACCCCCCCCCCTTGATCTGAGTTTAAGTGTTTTCCGGTATCTTCTTTACGGCTAATCTGAAATGGTTCTTGGACTTCCACGGATATTGGAAGTAGCTGTCTAAATGGTCCTTGGTTATACAATGCAACCACTATTATTGTCTTTAGATGCATTCAGACAAGAGGCATTCAACCGCTTCAAAGAACTGCCACAGCAAAAAATAAAAATGAATAAATGAAATAATGCACAAATAGTCACTGCTTTGGGGGCATGGGTAAAATCTTTGGCCGGAGTTTAGCTTGTATAGTATATAGTGTCCATATAAAGCCCTGACACAGAATTCAAGTAAAAGTAAACCGCATCCCCTATTTAAAAGGGTATCTATTTAAAGCAAGAATACTGAAAATCAAAGAATTTCTTGTGTGTTTGTTTTATAGCACATACCCTGTTCTAGGCAATCCTTGTGTTATAGAAAAATAATTGCCCTAGCAATATTTCCGCTATTAAGCGTTAATGGTGTTATGCCCGCAGTTTTGACCAATATAATTATGTACAGTTTCCAGATTGGCGGTTTATGACATGATATAGCAATTTAATACTTGTTCATAGTATAACACAGAGATCATAGAGGAGGGTTATAGTATAGGAGGATTATTAGACACAGCTATGTGTCATGTTCACCCTACATTGTAGGGACTGAACCCCCCCCCCCCACACTCCCCTACCAAAAACAAACCATATTATTGAATTTAAACGAGGCACATATAGAATTGTGTATGTGTGTAATATCAATCAGATATGATTATTAAATATAGGGACCGACCTTTAACGTCACCATCCAAATGACTTGACTCAGTCTCGAACCGGGGTCGCCTACATGAGCCAGTTTGTAGACGAAGACAGAGAATTGGCCAAGTGAACGTGCTTGACCAACTCATCACATCGCCCTTGAATTCAAAACCTTAATGCAAGAAGTCGAAAGCCCCCCCCCCCCCCCATTCAGCTCCCCCACCCCCGCCCCAATATTCTTCTAGAATCGCGCCCGCTCTTGCCATTCTTGCCCGGTAGCGGGTTTTTTGAGGCAGTTTGTCGCCTCTTGTCTGAACGTCGCTTAGATTTACTTGTGTAATTGACATTCGCCTCGATGGCATTAACTACATCATCTGTAGTCGTAAAATCGTTGACGTTGAACAATCTGCTTGCTTCAGACGAGTAGGAGACTGCCCCGACACGCGTTCCACCAGTCAAGGTATTCACTTGAAGCTGCAACAAAATTTATGTATATTCAGATTCACAATCAGATTATTTTATCAACCCATATCTTCAAAACATAAAAATCGGCCTCCATTGGCATAAACCAACCTGTCGACGTATTCAAAGCTCTGTTTAAACCCACTTGTCTTCAGAAGCCTTGGAATAGTTGAATGGTTTTAATGGTTGTGGGTCTGTAATGTAGGTTTCTAAAGGGCCGTGCAGATATGACACTGCAAAATCGTGGCGTTTTTTATAATTTTAAAGACGACGTAAAGTGTAATATACGCTTCACATGTCCGTTTTCTTATAACACATACAGAGCTAAGTAAATACGTGCAAGAACTTTGTTGCACGCAGTCATCGTTTATTTAAACTTTGCACACAAACAAATGGTATTTTTTGTGTTTTTTAATTTATGTGGCGGAATACAGCTCCATATAATTATGATCGAATCCTAGGCAGTATTGTACCAAAGCGTATAGAGCATATGTATATAGTAATAGTAAAAATGAACGGGTAATTAGGTTTAAGTGCTATAAATCCAGAATAATTACTTTTGAAAAAGGAATATTGAGCCTTTTTGAAGTCGAAAAGAGTCTGCCCCTTTTCATGCCACAAAGTATCATAGGGTTCCTACGAGGAAAAAAATTCTCACCAAAATAAAAATTGGAAATTTGCCCCTACTATATGCCTTTGTTTATTTGGAACATCCGCCACTGCCCCTCAGTGTGTGACTTTTTTATCCTCGATTATTCATTTTAACTCAATTCTATGGGTAACATCTATGAGTTATTATTAGAAAGACATCAACTTAAAGATTTGTAAAACTCTATCAACTCTTTTCCTCTTTATTATGGACATTCACTTTCTTATATTTCTGCTTTATACTTCTCTTACCTCTCCCACTAGAAGCTTGGCAAAGCTCTTGCCTGTCTTGAAGTTGTCAATTCCAACACTATTCGACGCATCAAACGCAAAGTAGATATCCATACCAGAAGAGAGTTTAATAGTACGTTTTCTTCGCAAACCTGAGTTCGAGCTGGTGTCATTTCGACCCACCAAAGAGCCGCCGTCGATGACGATTTCGTCGAAGGTCTTCCCTAGCCCATTCATCACTCGAGAAAGTTCGTCGAACTCATCACGACCTTAAATTTGAACAGAGGAGATTTCTGCTACAAGATCATCCGAATATGGGTAATCATGATTGTACATCATCTAAGAACCCACCCAGTGCGCCCCTAAGATCAGCAGAAATTTCAAGTTGAAGTATGATGTGTCAAATGACAGACAGAGAAATTTGAAGTTAGAAACCTACATTTTCCTTCCGAGAGATTGTACAGAGTATAGTCGTGAGATTTTAACAGTGAATTTGATGTCATAATAAAATGGTAACACTTTTAGTCGATAATATATGAATCATAATGATACAAATTTCATTTTCCCAATTTTGTGTTTCTTTTCCTTACGTAGGGGGGGGGGGGATGTGTAAAATAGTGTACCAGGGGGGTGTTTCATAAAGCTGTTCCTAAAGTTATGAATGACTTTACGAACGACTTGTATATGAAAAGCCAAATGTAATGCTCAATCATTCTTGATTATTATTTATTTAGTTGAACTGTGCAGATATAGATTAACATTCTTATTATAACAAACATTTTTAATGCAAAGTATATTTTTTGCCATAATTTAATTGAGGTTAGTGGAAATATCAGAAAAAACTTTGGGCATCCTATCTGGCACTTCATATACAAGTCGTTCGTAAAGTCATGCGTAACTTTACGAACTCTTTATGAAACACCCCCCCCTGGTATGTTTTTATCAGTTTATATTATTTATTTTACGATGCGTGAACACTTGCGCATTTCGACATTAATCTACATGGGTACACCTATAGCTACCTTCACGGGAAAAAAAGTAAAATTGTATTCTTACCCATGCATCTTGGCATCTCCCCTGTCCACTCTTCAGAAAACGTACACATCCTCTCTTCGGAACCCACCATCTCATAACCATGGTTGCATCGAAAATTGACCTTGGTGTTTACTCTGTACTGATGCCGAGTGCCGACTTTAGAGCCGTGTATGGGATTTCCCAAGGCGGGACAGTCGTACTCTATAGTGAAAATAACAACGATAAAAACGGTGTGGTTCACAATACAGGTACACCACATGTAACTCCGCAACCATGTACACCCCCACACACACACACACACGCACACACGCGCACCTACACGCACACATCCACTAGCACACAGGCACATCCGTCAACATGCATGGCTGTAAATATCCATGTATAAATGACGCAGGATTCTCTATCAGAGACGATATTAAATTTGTTGTCAGGTTTATAAAATAACTGATCCCTTGTAAAACATATTCTACTATTGTCCCGTATGTTTTGAATGGGACGTGGGTGTGCGTGTGTGTGTGCACGAGTTCGTGAGTGTGCGTGTGTGTGTGCGCGCGTGTGCGTTGGTGTGTGTGAGTGTGTGTGTGTGTGTGTGTGTGCGTGTGCGCGTGCAAACGTATACTAATGACAATTAGTCGATGAGAACTTTTTTCGTTTTGGCCCGTCCTGTGACTTCACCATCCTGAAGATGCGACTTATAACCAAGCCGTGTTTTTTTATCAGAACATCTAAGATCTATTACCACTTAATCAGCCCAAATTAACCTAGACATGAGAATAATGTTTAGCCCAGCTAATATGTAAACGAAATAGTTTTCACTTCATTCACAATAATAGATATTTCAACCTTTTGCACAAGTGAGTAACATTGCCACTGACTTCTCGTCGCTGGCCAGCACACCTACCAATGGTTCAATTATTTTCTAAGACCACTCGTTGCCCCCAAACTGGAATATTTGATCCCATAATGTACTAAACAATGAATTGATATGAGAGGTTCTCCAAACCTCTCTTTAGATGAATTTAAAGGTCTATGTCGTGCATTAAATATCTATAAGTGTAGGGAGAAAAATTGTGTAAATGTCATGAGTGGATAGAAAAGCTAGATCCTCAACAACAACACATCAGCAAACCGTCCGTGCTTTTCACACCCACAACAACATCGGTATAATAACCTTCACTGTGGCATGACGTCAGAGTACCATTCCAGTGACCATCAGGTTGACACACCCTCTCACTTGACCCCAGCAGCTCTAGATGTGACCGACACCTGAGGGTCATCACCGCTCCTACGGGCCAAGAATACGTGGCGCCTTGTCCGTTTCCCGGCGAGAAAGAAATTTCGCCGTTGTCAAGGTGACGGGATCCCGGATGGGGACACCTTGCGACTAAAGATACGAAAAAAGCATCGAACGTTTTACATCTTATTATTACAGCTGATACTCGATTATTTTTTCCGTTTGTAGATCGAATAGTTTAATTAGCAAAGTGACAACAGGGATACTCCATTTAATGAACATTTCGACCATGGATGCATTTACACAATGGATACACAAACCTAAGCATTTGTTAAAACCTGGACCCGTTACTCAAAATCACCAACCCATCTGCATTTAGATAAGCAGCTCTACCAGCCATTCGTGTGGTGCAGCCTCCAGCTGGGTCCCACTCCCACATGCTACAAAGCAGAGGCATTCTTACTCACACGCTGGCCAATCATGTATATTTAAAACAATTTAGATAATATTCACTTCATGTTCAGTAAACAAATGCAATGCTAAACGAAAACAAAGGTCTACTCGATACTAAACAAAAGTTTTTACAAAAAGGAATGTGGAGAATTTTCAAATAGGCAGAAAATGGCAAAAAGAACACAATCTCTTTTATAAATACATTTAATCCTTCTCGGACTTGATTCTTTTCATCAATAAGAGTTCCACAAACCTTTGCAACTTGGTACGTTATCGGACCATATTCCATTGGGTCCACCATGACTCTGACATACTTGCCAGCTTATTCATCGACGAGATACCCTTCGTTACATTCGTATTGCACCATCTGTGGACGAAGATGGAGAATACCCACTGAAATATGAACTTCTTGAAGTAAAAAGCATCGAAGCAAATGAAATGAAATATGGGTACTAATGCGCGTATGTAAGGAAGAAAACATTTGCGAGTGAGGTTGCACATCTGATTTACCAATCAATAAACTGCAATAAAACAACCGACTCATTAATCAATTAACTTATCAAGAAATTACTTAACTGATTAACAAATCTATGGACTCATTAACCACTAACTTGATTAGCAACTTAATTAGCTACTCGATAATCTAAGTTTAACCAGTCAGTCAACTTATTAACAGATTAATCAAACAATCAATTAGTAAATAACTATCTAAACAGATCAATGGCGAGCAGATTATCAAAAAACTTAATCAATCAGTGAATTCTTAAGATATTATCTCTTCTGATGTAATACATTATGATTACCTTATTGGAAACTAATATTAAATGATAAATCTTTAATCAGCAATAATAAATTGACAGTAAGAGCGTAATTGCAATCAGTAAACTAAATAGCAATAAACTGAAATAATAATGATAATACTAGTGATAATATAAATAATAGTAATGATAACAATGATAACTCAGGGAAGCCTCATGAGTATTAATACTGTTATCCCTGGGGACCTAAAATCATTCTATTACACCTGTTGTTACTACTATTAATTCAATTATTATTTTTATTATCATCATCATCATCATCATTATGCGTCAACATGTTAGATAATAAATGATTGTGTTTGTAACGAATCCACTATCCATTAGCTAATGATCTTGGATTTTTATTAATAAGTTTTGTTTTTGTTTTTTTGTTCCCCAAATTATGAAAAACAACTTTAGGACTTACTTCTCCAACATTGTATGTCCTGTTCTCAATGTTGTGTGTACCATTCTCTATGGGTTCCAGGGTGGGTGGGGCACAGATGATCTCTGCATTGTAAGAATAAAGATGTACCAACATGCAGCTCATCGAATGACAGTGCAATTACAGGATTATACACGCACCGTTTCCATGGGAGAGGTTGCGACCCCTCCCAATTTTCCCCAAACGGACTAACGTACAAAGATAGAGCCTTCATCTTTGAGGTCATTTTAAGAACCTAAAGGTCTAAAGGTCATCCTATGACGTTCGTTTTTTTCGCTAGCTAATCCACACCCAGTTATTTATTTATTTATTCAGTTTTATTTAAAACATGGTAATTTTTCAGCGCCAAAAGCCTGCTTTACAAAGAGCCCTGTACATACAAAGATTTACACAAAAATAGAATACATTGTAGAAAACAAAGACATTAGAAATTTATATACAATGAATAAAAAACAAATTAAAACTAAAACAAATTAAAAACTAGATCAAAATGAACATAACGCCTAAAATATTAAACATTTAAGATATTATTGATACAAAGTAATGAAAAGTAATGAAAAGTTATGTAGTAAGTAATGAAAAACTATTTACATTATATGTGAACTTATTTAATGATTTACACTGTTACACTTGTATGTTTTACAGTTTTGCGTGATGAATTGCGTTTTGACATTACTATTTGTAAAAATAAGATTAAACATTTAAAAGCTCTCCTGAAATGCTTTAAACAACTTTCAAAATAATTCATCGGAGGTGCGATGGGAGATTAACGATCGCCACTGACTTTAAAGGTGGGGGGGGGGGGGGGGGGTTCAAACGCCATACAATTTGTAAAAATTTACAAGATGAAAGCAACATAATCGAATGAATCCTCAATAAAGTTAAAATTTACCAAGGGAGCCAAAACAAAAGTCCAATTAAACGATTCCAATCTCATTTAAATTTTTTAAAGGGTAGGGATGCAGAAGTGCATCTGTGTATGAATTCCCCAAAGTTTCCGACGCTCCTTCATCCGTCCATCTTCTCCTGTATTCTGCAAAATACAAAGCCTCCCCCTACAAAAAAATACCCCCAAAATACCCCCCCCCCCAAAAAAAAAATAAAAAAAAAATGATCTATTGTGTTTAACTTATAACATTATTATGTACAAGAAAATGAACCTTGAACCTTACTGTTGCATTCCGGAACATCCGCATCCGCTTCCCATGAGCCACTCTGACACGTGATTGTGACGTCCCCGGTTGGATGGTATCCTGTTTGGCAGGTATAGTTGAACACTGTGCGTTCGGTGTAGAGATCACCACGTTTGATTCCAGAGTTTTCATCAAGAACCAAGGCTAGCATCCCGGATGGTTCGTTTGGGTCAGGGCATGATGGAGGTCCTGGAAATGTCAAGGACAAAATTTGGACGATATTTATAACTGAAAATGATGAGCGAAATAGTGATGGGACAAAATAGCAAGATGCTTAATTCTCCTTACTAACTGCCCAATATTTTAAATGTTTAATACAGTATTGAGTACAGCAAATATTGCAGAATTTCAGCGAGCAAATCCCCAAAAGGAGAGCTCAATTGGAAACGCCATGAAGAATTTAAGTGAGGCTTCCATTAAAAAAACTTTGTTATATGAATATGTCTTGTATAAGTCAAAGCAACGAATTAAGAGATTAGAAGAAGATTAACGCACGAGGAAAATGTAAAGGAGAAAATTTGAAATGCACTGTGACCAATTATATATGCTAACGGATATTACAACTCATTTTGTATGCTTATTCTCTAGACTATATGAGTTAGGACAACGCATGGTAACAAAGGAAATAATAGATTTGAGTCAACCTCAAATATGGAAATTTAAGCAATTTCTAATCCGAGATAATATTGACTATCGAAAAACAGATAACATTTAAACGTTTTAGTTACGTCTATTAGTAACTTACTGAAACATCGAGGTACATCTCCCTGCCAACTACCCGTAGCCTCATTGCAGACCACCGTTCTTTGTCCATGGAGCTCGAAACCAGGGTTACAGCGATACACAGCAATGCTTCTTGCAGATTTACCACGCATGCGCACATACCCGTTGGCAGGGCTCTCAGGAAGACGAAAACATACTAGCGGAGCTGGAAGACAAAAAGACGATAGTATTAGCAAAACATTTGTTAAGAAAAGATTACAAAATATAATATGAAGAGATAGAAGTGAATTAAATTATGAAAGTGCAATTCATTGGTATTAACGTGTGAGCATGCAAATCTTGCGATAATTGTAATATTTACTTCTTGTGTAGCGCATATGATATCATTATAATGTTTCTACCCGCTTCTAGAGGACCTTGGATGTTATTACCACGGCTCGAGCTCCGGCAACAGTATAGCGCTCATTGCAATCATGGGATAAATCCTATATGCACTCACTAACTACACACGGGTCGAGTTAATTCGAGTGTGGTAAACGTATACCCCATTCACAGTGGTTTTGAAATTTGTAGCGGCGTTGTAGCGGAGCGGCGACACCGCCATAACACCGCTACAAATGCATTCACAGTAGAAAAGTTATCCAGCTGCAGCAGCGGGATAAATATCATGTACCCATTCACGCTGCAGCGGGTGATTTTTATTACCTCCGTAACAAACACGTGTATGCATGGCTCATCAGGGGCGTACGCAGGATTTTTTCAAGGGGGGGGTTTTAAAATATTTTGCTCCCGAAAATTTAAAAATCGCGCCGGCCGAAAAGTCGCTCAGTGGGGGGGGGGGGGGGGGGGGGGGGGGGGGGGGGGGGGGGGGGGTAAGCGGACACTTATTTATTTTTTTTTGGTCTCAAAATTTGAAAATTTGACATTTTTTGCGTTGGGGGGGGGGGGGTAAGTCACCTTATTTAGGTTAGCCGTGGGTATAATTTTTTTTTTTTTTTTTTTTTATAATAAAAAAAAAAAAAAAAAAAAAAAGCCGAAGGGGGGGGTTTTAGCTTTTTTTAGGGGGGGTTTACATACATTAAAATACCAAAGGGGGGGGGGTTTGAACCCCCAAAACCCCCCTGCGTACGCCCCTGTGGCTCATGACCCGCGAGTGACCCCGATATGACCGGGAAATACTTCAGCGCGAATAAATCAAAACGCGATTGGAACAGTCACAGTGGCAAGCAAACGTAAAACTCAGCAAAGCACGGCACGGAAAAACGATGAGGCAAGCTTGCAAAAGGTAAACATGTCAAGTTGCTTTTTGTATCCTCGATCATATTACTTTTTAAAAAACTAGCATTTTTATTGCTTCCAGTCAGAATATTTTAATTTTTTGAAGTGTGAAATATTTTTATTTGGATAATTATAATATATACATAATAATAAAATCAATTTGAATCCACTGGTTACTTTATTTCTATTTCACTTTATGTTCCCCATTGCTGGAGAAAAGAGGTCAGTGATAGGTAAGTAAACAAATCACACGTGTTTGTCGCGGTGTTATAGCGGAGAGCCTTCACACTCAGTAAACACCGCGACAGCAGCGGGACTGTCCCGCTGCTGTAGCTAGGCGAACCTAGCGATTTGTCGCGGCGTTATCGCGAGGCGGTGTTATCCCGCGATAGTTTATAACGGGTCCGAGCCTTCACACTGAAGACAACACCGCGACAGCAGCGGGACAGTCCCGCTGCTGTCGCGGTGTTTGAGGCCACTGTGAATGGGGTAGTAGATTCATGTATTGCCAAGTTAATGCCGCGGCAAGAAATCAAGCCTCGAACCTTGTGATCTGCAGTCCGGTGACTCATCCATTATACCACAACACCTTTATTTCATGTGCTTCATGTGTTTCAGTTTTGAAAAAATGTAATACATCATTTACGGTCTGTCTGTAATGGATTGGCATAAGATGTTTACCACCAGAACAGTGTCTTAATTGCAACTAACTGACTTAACAATGGACAAACGCTGTCGTGAAGTCACTTATTAAAAAAAAAACACTTAGTCAAGCTTTTGAAAAAGAAAAAAAAGGTAGAACCACCTTTCACTTACCATGGCAATATGGGTAATCGCTCCATTGTCCATTGTCCTGGCAGATAATGAATTCATCTCCTACAAGCGTTGCGTCAGGCTCACACACTGCGCGCACGATGTAATTCACAGGGAGATGCGTCAATCCATAGTCTGCACTGTTCTGATATTCGTAACGTCCTTTCCGCAAACTCCTCGGTCGACGACAGCTAGTACCCTCTGAAAAATGCGAAATAATTGGAAAAGAAACATGCTTGAAAACAGTTATTTAACGTTAGGTGGGTCCAGGGGACCGAGGCCCATGGGAAAATAGTGAAAAACAGTATTCTCAAATGCGTATTGGACACGAGGAGTCATTTGCCTGACGCAAAACTGCGTCAATCCATAGTCTGTTTTGTTCTGATATGCCATTTCCGTAAACACCATGGTCGAAAACAATTAGTATCCTTAGAAAGAGTTTTGCATAATTGGAATTATCATATTTAAGAAGAAAAAAAAATCCCCTCTTCGTTATAATTTTTGTTTAATCCGGACGATAACTACAAATAAATTATACTTTTTGTTACCTGCACAGGAACAGATGAATCCTATAATGGCGGCAACGATGATCGCCGAAAACTTCATTTCAACACTTCGTGGATCGCCTTCTCAGACAAACTGAAGTGATTCTAGCCGAGCAAGCTGCAGAGAAAAATGAGAACAACCAATGAAACTCAGAAATGCATGTATGTGATAGTTACCAACCTGTGTTCCACCACAGAACCATCAAGTGGTCACGAGCTTGGGCAACGAGCTCTTTTCGGTTATTAATTTCTATATCTCTTCGTAATTCTGACA
>JAVYIG010017630.1:0-25118 GCA_035222895.1 Strongylocentrotus droebachiensis | reverse complement strand
ACCATATTAAATCAAATGTATGTATGTATGTATCTCTCTATATATAAATTTATAAATAAATAAATATATAAATATTTATTTTAATCTTTTTTTAATATATATATCCTTCGCCCTCAAAGACACGCTATAGAGATCATCCTCGCCTCGTGACTTTACATGATTGTGTACTTACCGTCATCCACGCTAGAGCCTGGGTTTCTCCTACTTTCTGCCTCATCATTATTTACCCCTCATCCATACGTGTCATTGATTAAAGTAAAGTGGTAGGAGTGATAAAGAAAGAGACTCAGAGAGACAGAAAATAAAGAGAGGGAGGTGGGGGAGTATAGAAAGAGTGGGGGAGGGAGGGGGTGAGTGAGTGGGAGAGCGATAAAGAAAGAGACACAAGAAAAGAAAGAGAGGGGGTGCGGGTGTATACAAAGAGTGGGGGAGGGAGGGAGTGAGTGAGTGGGAGAGAGGGATACAGAAAGAGACACAAAGAGACAGAAAAGAAAGAGAGGGAGGTGGGGGAGTATAGAAAGAGTGGGGAGGGAGGGAGTGAGTGAATGGGAGAGAGATAAAGAAAGAGACACAGAGAGACAGAAAATAAAGAGAGGGAGGTGGGGGTGGTATAGAAAGAGTGGGGGAGGGAGGGAGTGAGTGAGTGGGAGAGCGATAAAGAAAGAGACACAGAGAGACAGAAAATAAAGAGAGGGAGGTGGGGGAGTATAGAAAGAGTGGGGAGGGAGGGAGTGAGTGAGTGGGAGAGCGATAAAGAAAGAGACACAGAGAGACAGAAAATAAAGAGAGGGAGGTGGGGGAGTATAGAAAGAGTGGGGAGGGAGGGAGTGAGTGAGTGGGAGAGCGATAAAGAAAGAGACACAGAGAGACAGAAAATAAAGAGAGGGAGGTGGGGAGTATAGAAAGAGTGGGGAGGGAGGGAGTGAGTGAGTGGGAGAGCGATAAAGAATGAGACAGAAAATAAAGAGAGGGAGGTGGGGGAGTATAGAAAGAGTGGGGAAGGAGGGAGTGAGTTAGTGGGAGAGCGATAAAGAAAGAGACACAGAGAGACAGAAAATAAAGAGAGGGAGGTGGGGGAGTATAGGAAGAGTGGGGAGGGAGGGAGTGAGTGAGTGGGAGAGCGATGAAGAAAGAGACACATAGAGACACAAGAGAAGGAAAGGGAGGTGCGGGAGTATAGATAGAGTGGGGGGAGGGAGTGAGTGAGTGGGAGAGCGATAAAGAAAGAGACAGAGAGACAGAAGAGAAAGAAAGGGAGGTGGGGAAGGGAGGGAGTGAGTGGGGGAGAGAGAGATAAAGAAAGAGACAGAAAGACAGAAAAGAAAAAAGGGAGGTGGGGGAGTATAATTATAAAGAGTGGGGGAGGGAGGGAGTAAATGAGTGGGAGAGAGATAAAGAAAGCGACAGAGAGACAGACAAGAAAGAAAGGGAGGTGGGGGAGTATATACCGAGTGGGGTAGGGAAGTAGTAAATGAGTGGAAGAGAGATAAAGAAAGCGACAGAGAGACAGACAAGAAAGAAAGGGAGGTGGGGGGAGTATAGAAAGAGTGGGGGAGGGAGGGAGTGAGTGAGTGGGAGAGAGATAAAGAAAGAGACAGAGAGACAGAAGAGAAAGAAAGGGAGGTGCGGGAGTATAGATAGAGTGGGGGAGGGAGGGAGTGAGTGAGTGGGAGAGAGATAAAGAAAGAGACAGAGAGACAGAAGAGAAAGAAAGGGAGGTGGGGGAGGGAGGGAGTGAGTAGGGGAGAGAGAGATAAAGAAAGAGACAGAGAGACAGAAAAGAAAGAAAGGGAGGTCGGGGAGTATAATTATAAAGAGTGGGGGAGGGAGGGAGTAAATGAGTGGGAGAGAGATAAAGAAAGAGACACAGAGAGACAGAGATAAATAGAGGGAGGTGGGGGGTATAGAAAGAGTGGGGAGGGAGGGAGTGAGTGAGTGGGAGAGAGATAAAGAAGGGACACAGAGAGACAGAAGAGAAAGAAAGGGAGGTGGAGGAGTATATCAAGAGTGGGGGAGGGAGGGATTGAGTGAGTGGGAGAGAGATAAAGAAGGAACACAGAGAGACAGAAGAGAAGGAAAGGGAGGTGGGGGACTATAGAAAGAGTGGGGAGGGAGGGGTTGAGTGAGTGGGAGAGAGATAAAGAAGGGACACAGAGAGACAGAAGAGAAAGAAAGGGAGATGGGGAGGGAGGGAGTGAGTGGGGGAGAGAGAGATAAAGAAAGAGACAGAGAGACAGAAAAGAAAGAAAGGGAGGTGGGGGAGTATAATTATAAAGAGTGGGGGAGGGGAAGGGAGTAAATGAGTGGGAGAGAGATAAAGAAAGCGACAGAGAGACAGACAAGAAAGAAAGGGAGGTGGGGGAGTATATACCGAATGGGGTAGGGAGGGAGTGAATGAGTGGGAGAGCGATAAAGAAAGAGACACAGAGAGACAGAGATAAATAGAGGGAGGTGGGGGAGTATAGAAAGAGTGGGGAGGGAGGGGTTGAGTTAGTGAGTGGGAGAGCGATAAAGAAAGAGACACAGAGAGACAGAAAACAAAAAGAGGGAGGTGGGGGAGTATATCAAGAGTGGGGGAGGGAGGGATTGAGTGAGTGGGAGAGAGATAAAGAAGGGACACAGAGAGACAGAAGAGAAGGAAAGGGAGGTGGGGGAGTATAGAAAGAGTGGGGGGTAGGGATTGAGTGAGTGGGAGAGCGATAAAGAAAGAGACACATAGAGACAGAAAATAAAGAGAGGGAGGTGGGGGAGTATATCAAGAGTGGGGGAGGGAGGGATTGTATGGCACGCCACAGCCGTCATAATTGGTCGAGTTTACAAAAAAGCAGTCGAGTTTACAAAAAAGCAGTCGAGTTTACAAAAAAGCAGTCGAGTTTACAAAAAAGCAATCGAGTTTACAAAAAAGCAATCGAGTTTACAAAAAAGCAGTCGAATTTACAAAAAAGCAGTCGAGTTTACAAAAAAAAGCAGTCGAGAAAAAAAAAGCAGTCGAGAAAAAAAAAAGCAGTCGAGAAAAAAAAAAGCAGTCGAGAAAAAAAAAAGCAGCCGAGAAAAAAAAGCAGCCGAGAAAATAGTAAAGGCAAGGCACACACAAAAAGAATAAAATGATGGCTTTATCATAGAAACACATATTATGATGCACGTAACAGGTGCAATCACTTCAGATGTATTGTGAGAATTGGGTGCAGGATCATAATCAATGAAATCTGCAGGTTTTTGAGGAATATGAATGGTTGTAAAATTACACTAACTAATAAAAGTGGGACAATATACCTTCAAATATGCTTGTAGCTAGTTCAACTCCGAACACCACAAAAATGTTACTATTTGATGTTTGTGTACTCCGTTTATAGAATTTTATTCATGCAAATCAGTCACCTAATACATGTACTGTATCTTTAAAATTAAGACAATTATGCAGTCATGTTTTTTTTTCTGTACATTGTTTTTTAAATAAAACAATACTTATAATCCAATTATTTGAAATTGATTTAATCCTTATATTACTTTATATTTATTGTGCGTGGCTAGATGGTGTAGAAGGTGGTGTGAGGTGAAGATCTATCAATTGCATCATTGCTAGATCAATAATAATGATAATAATAATTGTTCTCCGTTCACTCTCAAAAAATTAGTGACATGTACACTTCACTCTGTCATAATCGAATCCGTTGGGACTATAGAAAAAATATAGATTTCACCTAGACAAAATCTGACTTAGGTAAAAAAAAAAAAAGCAATGGAAAATAAAGAGCAGGACTTTAAAAACCTTTGACTTACGATTACTTGACTGAGCAGAGTTGACTGTATGACAAAGTAAGATTCAACAAAATTTGAAGGGAAATAAAACATACATGTAGTTGGCAGTTACAGGTTTGATACAATAAATTACATATTTGAAAACTGGCAAGTGATTATGAGGAGTCTTGAACATTATATTTTTGTAATTTCGGTTGACTAAGAGTGCCAGAGTACAGGGGCAGATGATGAGAATGTTATGTTGCCGTATGTGAAATAACATGTTGGACTTAATTAACCTAGGGTGTGTGCTGGAGTGTGCTCGTTTGCAAAATCTGTGTACTTTTGTGTGAGGTATTATTCAAAGCTTTGAAAGTATTATGAGTATATCTTAATGAATACATACTCCAGTTAAAAATAACTTACTTGCTATGAAAATGGAAAAATGAAACACATCAGTTCGAGAAAACTCGACAACAATATAAAAACAGTTACCGGTATGATCCATTCAAGGTCTTTCAAAACCATTCAAAATTATCCATGCTGAACATGAATATGTATATTTGGAATAGGTATGTAGAAAATGTGGAAGCCAGGCAGTGTCATCACTTTGCAAATTTGTAATATTTAGAAATTCATAATTAGTTAATAATTTTCAGATATTTCTCTAATTTCACTTATTCAGTTACTGATTTTCTGACTTTTTAGAACGCAAATTACTTTGTTACCGGGATGACCCGTTTTTTCAACTGATAACCTGTGAGGTGTATGGTAATGTAAGTTTTGAGAGGGAAAAGAAAAGTGCATGTATGATCCTGTATTAATGATTATGAAAGAATATCTTTAAAATCACATTTCAAATCCTTCACCTAGCTAGATATAATTGATGAAAGATATATGAAATTGGTTCTGTTAAATTACCCGTATACCAATAGCTACATATTATGGAGTTGTTGCTATATAGGGGCCAGGATATCGTTGGTGCAAGCTAGGTTGAACAGATACACATTATCGTAATAGCTAGGTCTGAAAACATGCAAGCTTAATGGTCGCTCTAGGCTGTATAGAGAAGGTGCTAGCATGGATGTAGTCAAGGGTGTCGATTTGTATCCGTGGTTGGGGGGATGATAGGTGCCAACATATTTTCGGCAATGGATCAAAGCAACCAAGAGGTAGAAGCGTGTGGCAGGTTGCACCCCCTCCCCAGGCGCGTAGACATGATTTCATTTTAGGGGGGGGGACGGTAGTGAGCACATGAAGCGCGCTACCTATGGGGGTTGGGTGCAGGGAGGGGGAGTTTCCACTTCCTCCGCGCGTAGCGCGAAAGCTCTGACGTTTCACTTGATTATTAAAGAAAGAAGACAATTCGATGTACCATTCTCGACTTTTAATCCTTGTCTGAATTCAGTTCCCTCCCGCGCGAAGCGCAGAAGCTTTGACGTTTCATTAAATTTTAGAGGAAGAAGACGATTCGTTGAACCGTTCTCGACTCTAAATCCTTGTCTGAATCAGTTTCAACGCTACCGCGCGAAGCGCGGAAGCTTTGACGTGTCATTAGATTATTAAAGAAAGAAAACGATTCGTTGTACCATTCTCGACTGTTAATCCTTGTCTGAATTCAGTTCCCCCCCTCCCACGCGAAGCGCGGAAGCTTTGACGTTTCTTTAAATTATTAGAGAAAGAAGACGGTTCGTTGTACCGTTCTCGACTCTAAATCCTTGCTTTTTCCTTGTCTCCGATCTCATCACGAATTCGTCACAGAGTTCATCTATGTTTACACTGTCCAGGATTGTTTGATGTGCATTGAAGATTGCTACTTTTGCGCTTCGCGCTTAACATTTAGCTCGTTGCTTTTTAACGCTGCGTCTCTGCATTTGGCGCACTGCATTTCTATGATATTGTTGATTGAACAAATTGAATAAATTCATCAATTCCTGATGAAGCCGTATGAGCGAGAATTCAATTTATTCTTGTCTCATACGGTTGTCTCATATACTTCGTATGTATTATGAAAATGAGATAGCAAAATGTGTATATTGATGGTCATCTTGCGAGTAATAACCATTAACTACTCTCATCGGGCTCTGATCATGTATTTTTCTCTTGATTTTTTTCTTTCGATGGTAAATTATTGGGGGGGATGATTGTACAGGTCATCCCCCACCTGAAATATTGGGGGGGGGGATATATCCCCCCCCCCCATCCCCCCCGGGATCGACACCCATGGATGTAGTTCAAGTTTAAATGATGGAGATAGATGGATAGGCTAAATGGAGGGGGTGCTATAGGCTGTATAGAGGGGGTGCTAGGATAGCTAGCTGGATGAAGTTCGAGCAAGTTTAAATGATGGAGATAGTGATGGAATTAACATTTCTATTGCTCAATATTATTAATGGAGGGGTGCTATCAAGCTAGGATATATATATGGAGTTACTAATTATGAGCGAGAACAATTAATGACTGAAGTTCTTCAAAATGAGACGTAGGTAGGTAGGTAGGTAGATATATAGGTAGGTATATATAGTCGGGGTGTAGGTACGGCCGTACGTACAACGAAAATAGATTATAGAGGCGACAACGTTAACATAGATACCCGCTATTTAATGGTAAGGGGTAGAGTAGGCGTGGCGAGTTCGTGACGTCATATACTCATGTTTATTCATGAGGCCGCTAGCCCCGGTACCTTGGCACCTTAGTACCGTACGCTACCCTTTTTTTTTCTTTCTCGGCAGCTTTTTTTTCTCTGCTGCTTTTTTTTTCTCGACTGCTTTTTTTTTCTCGACTGCTTTTTTTTTCTCGACTGCTTTTTTTTTCTCGACTGCTTTTTTTTTCTCGACTGCTTTTTTTTTTTCTCGACTGCTTTTTTTTTCTCGACTGCTTTTTTTTTCTCGACTGCTTTTTTTTTCTCGACTGCTTTTTTTTTCTCGACTGCTTTTTTTTTTTCTCGACTGCTTTTTTTTGTAAACTCGACTGCTTTTTTGTAAATTCGACTGCTTTTTTGTAAACTCGATTGCTTTTTTGTAAACTCGATTGCTTTTTTGTAAACTCGACTGCTTTTTTGTAAACTCGACTGCTTTTTTGTAAACTCGACCAATTATGACGGCTGTGGCGTGCCATAGGATTGAGTGAGTGGGAGAGAGATAAAGAAGGGACACAGAGAGACAGAAGAGAAGGAAAGGGAGGTGGGGGAGTATAGAAAGAGTGGGGAGGGAGGGGTTGAGTGAGTGGGAGAGAGATAAAGAAAGAGACACATAGAGACAGAAAATAAAGAGAGGGAGGTGGGGGAGTATATCAAGAGTGGGGGAGGGAGGGATTGAGTGAGTGGGAGAGAGATAAAGAAGGGACACAGAGAGACAGAAGAGAAGGAAAGGGAGGTGGGGGAGTATAGAAAGAGTGGGGAGGGAGGGAGTGAGTGAGTGGGAGAGCGATAAAGAAAGAGACAGATAGACAGAAGAGAAGGAAAGGGAGGTGGGGGAGGGAGGGAGTGAGTGGGGGAGAGAGAGATAGAGAGAGAGAGAGAGAGAGAGAGAGAGAGAGAGAGAGAGGGGAGAGAGAGAGAGAGAGAGAGAGAGAGAGAAAGAAATAGAGACAGTTGGGATAGGGAAACATATTAAAAATAAACATGTTTAGATTTCTTGATGGAGATCCAAATATTAATGAGCAGACGACTCGATTAACATAACTAAAGCATGTAAGCCAATACGGAACATTTAATGAGCAATTTGAGAGACATCAGTACATCAATCGGCTAAAATGTATCTTACAAACAAACATATTGACATATATTATCAAAACAAACATGAAAAAAATATTAAAAGAGAAGATATGTTGGACAGGGGGGCTGAGGATCGGGTCTTAGAATAAAAAATATAAGAGAGCAGACAGGATTTGGAGACAAAGAGATAAAACATGGAGAAGAAAGAGAGATAGACTGGAAGAGACAACGAGGAGCAGATGGAATCTATGAGATCTTATTTCACTTTATCGTGCAATTCGGCGGCAAGCATCCACCTGAATATACAGAGGAATGCAAAAACAAGAGGTATTAATAAAGAGAGAGAGAGAGTATTATTATGTGCCACACAATCGAATGAACCAATAGAGAAACGCTGAGTAAGGGAGAAAGAGAGTCAGATATGAAACAGAAAGAGGGAAAAGAGGGAGGACAGTAAAAGAGGGCGTTTAAAGAAGGGTTCGAGGGGCATAGAGGAGAACAGAGAGTCAGAGAAATAGAAGTCAGACAGGCAGGCAGAAATGGAGGCACAAACAGAAAGATAAGGCCAACGTGTAGAGAGAGAGAGAGAGAGAGAGAGAGAGATGGGGTGTGTGCGTGTGTGCGTGTGAGTGTGCGTGTGAGTGTGTGTGTGCGTGTGTGTGTGTGTTAAAGTCAAGAGAGATAAAGGGGAATGGAGGAGATGCAGATGAACAGATTTCGAGATCTTTCGCGACCCCATGCGACTCGGCAGCAGGCATCCACCTGCAAATACATACGAATGCCAAAACAACAGGTATTATTTACAGATCCCATGGTACTGTCTTATTTATTCAGCATGACCGAGTAAGAACAGACAGTGGATACGAAATGTCGTCATCCTGGCACTGTCCCGCTCTTTAAAGGTAGTGTACATGTATCTCTTTTGCAGCCTAAATCAATTTATGTAGAACTTTGCAGGAATTATGAATAATCATGTCACGTTTGTCCGATCTGTGAAATTTAAACGTAAGCAGTGTCCTAGTATTCAAATTATGCAAGGAAACCCGTTTACTTTTTAGACTTTACTGTCAGACACTATTGCGTGACTGACTTCTTTTTTTCTTTGGCAATAACACACATAAACTTATAGGAGCTGTAACAAGCGCATTTGTCTACATCAATAACTAACTTCTTGTAATGGCCAAAATTAAACTGATTGAATCTTTGAGCAGCACAAAACGTAAACGACAATTCGGTACAAGGGTCTTAAAATCAGGGGGAAGATATAATTTAATCTTAGTAAATTGTGTTGGCCTGCAAATAGGATATAGTGCCTTTGATTTGGTTATTAATGTTATACACAGTTTTATTTTTGTTAATAGGTACAAGACTGATTTCCATTGGGGCCGTGTGAAACAATGTAAATACATACAAGCAAACATATCAAACAAAAAATTTAATGACAGTAGTACATCAAATGAGATATTCAAAACAAACAAGATATATCAGGATCAAAATAAATATATACAAAAGTAACAATAGAATAGTACTGCCGGAAAAGAATATGTATTATGAATAAATGCTGTTGTAAATCGTTGTTCCATAATATCGTTGGGCCACCCATCTGTAAATCGCAATGTGTCGTGGTATAGTCGTTCATTCATTTGACTCTCAATCAAAGGGTTGAGGGTTCGGCACCCGAGTCCTTTGGCAAGACATTAATTCACATTTGCCTTCATCTACCCGGGAGGATGTAAAAGTCCTTTTAATTTGCTCAGCACTGTGAGCGTCTTTAAAATGGCGCCTGGCTAGAACGCTGATTAGAAATTGGAAACAAATTATCCATACATTGTCGTTATTGTGTGCGGGCAGCGCCTGAATCCGATGACATGGGTTATTTCTGTAAAGCGCACTTTGGAGATGTACTTCTCCAAAGATCTAGGATTCTAGGGATAGGGTCAGGGTTGCAAGAGGGCTTTATTTCAGGTTTGGGGTTGAGGTTAGCGCTAGTTATTGTGTTTGGTTTTGGTCCATTGTTTTAGAAATCGGTTATTGTTCAAAATTGTCGCCGAAGCACGAGTCGTACAACCACCATAGGATATCAAAATTGATATATTAGCAGAGAAAGACTTACAGTTCTCTGTTGTGAGAAAGAATAAAATGCGCCACCTTTTCTCCCCTCCTCTTTTTTCTCCTCTTTCTTCTTCATACAATAATGCTACAAAGGCCGTAATCAAAACGAGGTTCATGATTGTGAAACGCTCCCATTAGCTATTCGGCATTGATAAGATGAAATGGACGGATCGATTAGAGTTCACTTCTTGGAATTACTGCCGTCCTACTACCCACGTACGGGCCCTCGATTTCCATCGGATAGCATCTTATTTGGTTTCGAGAGACAGACGTGATAAGCATTCAAACAAGTATCCTCTCTGCATGATTAACTAACTCTCTCTCTCTCCTTCTCTATCTCTTTCTCTCTCTCTCTCTTTTCCTTGATCCCTCTTTCCATTTCCTGCTTTCGGCTAGTCGTCTGATACTCTTTTCAGATTGGACAGCCTTAAAACCTAACAACAACAACAACAATAACAACAACAAATGCCTCTTTCTCCACTCCATTTCCTCCGTATTTCTTTTCTTCCCCTTATTCTTCTTCTTCTTCTTTTTCTTCTCTCTTTCTCTCTTGCTCTCCCTCTCTCTCTCTCTCTATCTCTCTCTCCATCCCCCTTTCTCCCTACCTTCCTCTCCCTTCCCTTTCCCTCCCTCTCTCTTCTCCCTCTCTCCCTCTCTCTCTCTCTCTATCTATCTATCTCTCTCTTCCGTCCTCTCTCCATCTCATGCCACTCTCTCTGTCTCTCTCCGTCCCCTTTCCTCCCTCTCTCGCTCTCCTTTTTTCTCCCTCCATCCCCCTTTCTCCCTACCTTCCTCTCCCTTCCCTTTCCCTCCCTCTCTCTTCTCCCTCTCTCCCTCTCTCTCTCTCTCTATCTATCTATCGCTCTCTTCCGTCCTCTCTCCATCTCATGCCACTCTCTCTGTCTCTCTCCGTCCCCTTTCCTCCCTTTCTCGCTCTCCTTTTTTTCTCCCTCCATCCCCCTTTCTCCCTACCTTCCTCTCCCTTCCCTTTCCCTCCCTCTCTCTTCTCCCTCTCTCCCCCTCTCTCTCTCTCTATCTATCTATCGCTCTCTTCCGTCCTCTCTCTATCTCATGCCACTCTCTCTGTCTCTCTCCGTCCCCTTTCCTCCCTTTCTCGCCCTCCTTTCTTTCTCCCTCCATCCCCCTTTCTCCCTACCTTCCTCTCCCTTCCCTTTCCCTCCCGCTCTCTTCTCCCTCTCTCCCTCTCTCTCTCTCTATCTATCTATCTCTCTCTTCTGCCCTCTCTCCATCTCATGCCACTCTCTCTGTCTCTCTCCGTCCCCTTTCCTCCCTCTCTCGCTCTCCTTTTTTTCTCCCTCCATCCCTCTTTCTCCCTACCTTCCTCTCCCTTCCCTTTCCCTCCCTCCCTCCATCCCTCCCTCCTTCTCTCCCTCCCTCCCTCTCTCCCTCCCTCTCTCTTCCTCCTTTCTCCCTTCTTCTCTCCCTACCTCCTTCCATCCATCTCACACTCTTCGGTCCCTCTTCAGCCCGTCCCTTAATCTCTCCCCCTAGGCCCTTCTGCTATTCCCCGTCTTCCTGTTTTGTCACAATCTCTTCTCTCGTTATTTCTTTGAATGTGGGGTGAAGTTCGCATTGAGTATTCTGAAGTGTAAGTTGAGGTTGATGAAAGATGTCATGCAAAGAAACCCAATCAAGGCGATGAGAAGTATGTGAGAGGAAATTGTCCCCGATAACTAGAGAGAGAGATGAGGGCAATATACCCCCTTGCGGGTCCGAGCCGAACTCGTGCATCTTTGCCTAGATCAATTCGATTTGATTTGATTTGATGCATTTATTTATTCACGGTAAAAGCCCAGTTCAGCTGTTAAATGGGACAATCGGGCAATGCATATACAATAAAAATTTAAAGTTAACATAAGAAACCATATATCATATCAAGAATAACAAAATAGTAGAATTACTGATGACACACCGAGTAGAGATAAATTACATGAGTTCGAATACATGTATACGTAAACACAAAATTCAAGAAATGAATTATCTTTGATAGCCATCAAATGCAAAAAAATCCACAAGTCTAACAATAATGCTTTTTAAAGACAAAAATGTATGTGAGTGAAATTGTAGATACATTTAGATGTTCCATGCATGGGATGAACCAATATTGCAGGGTGTAGTGTTGTAGCTAGGGGCACGGGGTTATATGCCCCCTCTACGAAGCGGCACCAAAAGAAAAACGTAAAAAAAAAAGTATAGAGTACAGAGGACAGGGGGGAAGAAGGAGAGGGAAATGACATGTGAAAAGAAGACGACGCCCCTCCCACATTCTGTGTTCCTTATTGCTTCGTTTTCTCACTTCATTTATCAATTAATACCGGTATCCCCCTCCCAATATATAGAGTCCTTTCAATGGGGAGAGGGGAGAGGAGACACTTTCGAATGTTACTTCTCCCCGCATTAGCGATCACAAATCGATTTTATTTTGTTGAATTTATTGACGCCAGGAAAAAGAGATTTTAGCACTTATCTAAATAAATTTAATTTTTCATGTATCCTCCTATAATACAGAATGACATTCGTGGTCGAGTGGATATGTCACCAGGCTGTAGATAGCAAGGTCCGCGGTTGAAGTCCCGCCGCGGCACTAATGTCCTTTGGCAAGACATTAATCTACATTTGCCACACTCGACCCAGGTGAGGTAAATGGGTACCTGGTAGGATTATTCCTTGAAATGCACTGTGTGCTGATAATGGCTGCCGGAGCTAAAGCTAGGGTAATAATTCCAAAGCTCTATGAAGCGCATAGGAACGTTATAATAATGTGATGAACAGAATATTATTATTGTATTCTAAATTGACGAAATGATCGAAAAGATGTACCATTTTATTGTTACAACATAATGACTATTAATTGGAAGTTTGAGTCCTGGATAAGATAAAGAAAAAGTAGAATTTGTTGAGCTTTCTCATTGGTTTACGACTATATTAATTGGAACAATATCGTAGTAGAACCGACACAGTGTGTTCTTTAAAAGCTCCCAAATATGACAATAAATGATTTCCTAATACTTTAGACCAAATGTTAACGCCTAAGGCTAACGTAGTCCCATGCATGTACCCGATTCTGTGATCAAACCGTTTGTAATTTTCTGGACATTTCCGTTCACAATTGCAATTTTACTTGCTCGACCAGAACTAAGCATAATCTTGAAATATTATAAAATGGCATTTCAATCTTCGATAATGAGCTGAACCAAAACTACAGAGTGCCTTCAACTATTTGGAGAACCTTTAACGCCTTTCACATACTCTGTAATATCTTGTCGTCCCCCTGTCTACACAATCAGCAGCGTAATAGCATATCGATCATAACAATCTCACCGTTCCACGGATTACGTGGAACAAGTGAGGGCTTCTGAAATTGTTGTTTACTTGTGCTACTCAGATCAGGAACAATACTTGTCATGGAGACATGCCCAAGATAATAACTGTAGGAGCCAGCAATAAGCACTCACAGTCGCTCTTCATGACTCATGAATCGCAAACAAGCCCCCTAGAATCACCTACTTAGGCAGGCGATCGATTTTAATGAAATTTCCACTGCCTCTCTTTCCCGCCGCCGCAATAGGTTGGCCCGTTGCCTAGCAACGAATCAGTCTGTATGGCGGCATGATTGTCAATACTTACGTAAATCCGATGATTTTTCTTATTCAATTGTTGCCCATAATTCGTATGTGGATGTCTGGAAATTGTATTTACATTGGCGTTTATTCCCATGGGGTGCTATTACATCACGTTGTACTAGAATAATGTCACTTTAGAACATTCTTTATTCATATACAGCACTTGTGAAGGCACTGTAGTTTACATCGCCCAAAGTGATAATTAATTATTAGTCCTATTTTTTTCGTGGCAGAATATCATTGTATTATATCAATAAAATGATATTGCCAGAACTAACAGCATATTCCGATCTTCGCGTGGAAGAGTATTCCGCCGTGGCAAATAGATTCATATTTATATTATGCCTGGTTAGGGTAAGCATGCGGTATGCCTACGACCCCTGAGGCGACATATCACCTTTAAGATTCCTCGACTGATATTGTATCCGAGTGAGGATCAACGCTGGTAAAGCAGTGGCGGGTCCAGGGGCGCAAGGGGGCGGAGGAGCACGCCCTCTCTCTTTAAAAAAATGCACATGACACACCAACAGTAAAAAGAAAGAAAAGTATATATCTTTTGTTTCACAGTATGCGGATTTTGTCATCCTTTCTCGATGACTTCAAATGCTAAGGAACATGATGTTCTATTTTTTGTTACGCTTTTCGATGATTGTACATTTATCATTACACCTTCCAGAACAGACATAAATTCAAATTGAAATGTCACGAAAAGTTGGAATACATCACATGGCTATTATGACACTTGAATCCTCCACCAGTTGTTTGTTTGTTGTTGTTATTCCGGGGAGGGTAATCTGTATGTTTTATCTATTTTTTTTTTTTTTTTTTGAGGACTAGAGTTATTATTTTAGCGTAATCATACTTTTTTGCCGTTGTCATATCTTTCTCTCTATTTTCTCTTACTTGCTCCCCCACTAACTCTCTCTCTCTCTCTCTCTCTCTCTCTCTCTCTCTTCCTCTCCTTCTCTTCCCCTCTATCTCTCCTTCGAACATTGACATTATTCTATCTGATAATCTAATCACAACCTTGAATTAATAATTCCACTATTCAACTACATGTAACCCATGCTGAATGGCAACGTTATCTAATGACGGCCTCTCTGCGCACGTGAAGTTTGGCATTGACTCGCCCGACGTAAGTAAATTGGCTTTCATGCAGTGAACGTTTCCTGTGACCTTCGACCTTTATTATTGTTGTTATTCTGTAGAGCGTGAATCCGATCTCATGCAGGGCAGCTTCCGGTACAAGAAGCAGGTGTGTGTTCAGGTGAAATCGAAGTGTTGCCTTTTACGAAAAGCAGTGACCTTTAGCGTGGATATTTACAAACATTTGGCATGTCGAAGAGCATCAAAGTGTTGGCGTTATGAACGGGGATAGAGCTGGGAGGCGGAGGTGGGGCGGGGGTGGCTAGCTTGCACCCTTTAACATTAAATTTAGATTCCCCCCCCCCCCCACAGACACCCTCACACACATACACACACATCAAAACAGCAACAACGACGACGGCGGAGGACATCAGTAAGAATTAACAATAACAAAAACAACACGCCATTCTAGACTTATAGCATGTTGTTACCCCCTTAATGCTAATGTGCACGTGTATGAAATAATGTAGGATCCTTATTCATTCATAATCCTTTCCATCACCCCCCCCCCCCCCCCTCCCCCATACAAAAGATAATAATGATACTAAAAAAAATAGAAGAAAAAATAATGAATAGTCAACCCACGGGAATATTCCTATTGAGGCCGTCCGCAATCAAAGACAATTCCTCCCTTAGGTGAAAAGGTACCCCCTTGTTTTCTCTACCTGATGTCCAATAATCCACCTATGAATGATCTAAAGCAGATATGAACAAAGCAGTTCTAGGGTGCGATAAGCGAAGATGTCGTTATCAGCACTAGCGTAACCAGACTTGATAAATAGGAGGGGGCAGACTTGGGATGACATAGCTACATACACTATGAACATGACGGACAAAGAAAGAGGACAAAATATACAGTTTCTCATTCTACCCTCACCAATTGCTGTGGTAGACAAAAGAACATCCCTTCACTGCTATTATGTAAAAATGTGTAGAACAGGTGAATATGCATGTGACACCTGTTCTACACATTTTTACATAATAGCAGTGAAGGGATGTTCCTTTGTCTACCTGAGGAACTGTATATTTTGTCCTCTTTATTTGTCCGTCATATTCATAGTGCTTGTTATACAGGAGAGGGGCAGACTTGGGATGACATAGCTACATAGGATAGTGGTATAGGGTTGGAGTCTTGACTTCTAAGTTCTAAGGATGAGCATGAGAAGGGGATTATCATCCCTTGTGCCCCCTGGCTACGGTGTTGTGTAATCAGAGAAATGTTCGGCGTTTTAATGAAGGCAGCGCATCGTAGGAAAATGTGAAGAGATATATTATAGTGTAAACTTATAGAGCGCACACACCGTCCAGGGACGCTATATTTGCTGATTATAAATTATCGGGAGGACTTTCGCAATATCAACCTAAGGACATTTAAATCGACCCGTCCATCACGATTGGAATTGTGTGAATATTGCTATGACGTTTTACGTAATCTAAGCATGATTTCTATAACAAACAGGCCTATTACAGGGTATTGAATTTTTTCCGGAGTTCAATTCTCGAGAGTCGTTTTTCCATTGTTCATATTATTTGCATTTACTTTCATTTGTATGTGATTAATACATACCCCTATACACTTGCGTTTATGAAAGGGGAACAAAACGTTGATGTACAATAATTATGTCGATGATAATTTATTAAAAAATCAGTCGTGTTTTAAAGGCATTGTTGTGGTAATTAATGACATACAACATATTGTTGTATAAGTATAGAAAATACGAGCTTATTATACAAGGGTAGCGTGACTGATTTTTAATAATTCGTCAAGCGTATTATGTGTGAACTATAATTAAACAAATTAACAAAGATCGCAATTTGCGTTTCGCGGCAAGTCCTGATACATTCGTAAATTCAACACTTTAAGTATTCAAATATGCCGTACAATGTTGCTGACTGTGGACAAAGTTGGTTCATCCATGGATTCCCATCGTTTATGCTACTACAAGAAATCTCTTTTCAAGGGTGAAAAGGGACTGTCCCTATAGCATTTACACTGCTAGCAAAATAAACATCGGTTTGCTTGCTCTACAAAAATACCAGTGAATTATTTGATTATATCACGTGACTCTCCTCGCTTCCATGCTATAGCTTACAGACTAGCGACAAGTAGCGCATACCCAATTCACCCCCAAAAAGAATTAGAAGGAACCAACGGTCGTTGTTTTTTGTAGATTTTACCAGTGGTGAAAAAAATGATGGTTTTCAAATTATTTTTCTGTATTTCTGCGTTGTAAATGGGCTTCCTGGATGTCAATCGTCGATCTTTCCTCCTCATTGATGCTCTCTCAAAGACCAGATTCTCGGATGCTCCTCGGATGAGTACTGAGTTTTGAGTGAAGCTTTGAAGTGGACATTCGTTTCCATCGTTTATGCTATACTACAAGAAATCCCTTTTCTTTTCAAGGGTGGAAAGGGACTGTCCCTAAAAGCATTTACACTACAAGCAAAAACAAAATATCGGTTTGCTTGCTCTAAGAAAACACCAGTGAAATATTTATATTCCACATACTAAGAATCTTGCTCTACGATTGGTCAAAAGTAAATCACGTGTTCGCCCATTATTGATGGAGAAGCAAAAAGTTCGTTACACTGTGTGTATATAGTACTACTATCTACACAGTGCAACGCACTTTCACTAAAGATAGAGGTACTATCTACACAGTGCAACGCACTTTCACTGAAGATTATCCAAAAGCGCACTAAAACAAGCGTAATTAAGCGCGCATTACCAATGAGCGTAATTAAAGAAAACACATGCGCGCACCGTAACCTCAAGGGGTTGAATTAAACTTAAACTTTTTTGGTGTGAATTTGGGCCTAGGTGTCTTTTATGTAGATGCATACACGTCGATCCTTTTCTTTTTGTATAGTTAAATAGTTTAAGATGTGGAATATAAAGCAAATAATCGCCTTTTGGTTTCAGGCGATGGCAAACTATCACTTCCTCGTCGATCAGAATGTAAACGCTATCTTTCCTCAGCTTCGCTTCGGAAAGATAGCTACATCCAGATCACCTCGGAAGTGATAGTTTCTCCCATCACCTTCACCAACGGTAATTATTTGCTTAATATCACGTGACTTTTCTCGCTTCCGTGCTATCGCATACAGAGTAGTGACAAAAGGCACATATGAAATTCACCACCGAAAAAAAAATTCAGAACACACGGAAGGTTGTTGATTTTTTGTCGGTTTCACCAGTGGTGAAAAAAACTGATGGTTTTCAAATAATTTTTCTTTTCTGCGTTGTGAATGGGCCTCCTGGTTGTCAATCGACAGGGGCGGATCTAGCTTTTTGCTAAGGGGGGGGGGTTGACCAAAATAATGACGATGCGGAGCATCGTCCACGAGCCGCGAAGCGGCGAGCCGATTTTTTTCGGGGGTGTTTATTTGAACCCCGTAAGTGATGTTTTCCTGGCATCTATTAACACAGTGGAGACCATAAAAAGCAGTGCATGATAACGTCTTTTTAAATCAAGTAACAGTTTAATACACAGTTATATGCAGAGTTATCATGTGTTTGGTTAAGTTACCAGATGAGTTGAATATCTTCTCACAATATTTGCACTTGAAAGGGTTTCTCTCCAGCGTGCGTTCTTTTTTCTTTCTTTTTTTTCCTTTTTTTTTTTTTTTTTTTTTTTTGGGCCGCCCAAGGGGGGGTTTAAACCCCGTAAACCCCCCCCCCCGTAGATCCGCGCCTGATCGATGATCTTTCCTTTTTATTGATGCTCGCTCAAAGACCAGATTCTCGGAAGCTCCTCGGATGAGTACTGAAGGACACTCGATGATTGTCTGAATAATCCTTGAATAGAATGCACCTGAACAGAACAGGTGACGTTCCTTTTTTTCTAAATTACCATCTATCATCATATTTCTCATAGTATTTCATGAATATGACACGGTCTGGCCTTGACAATTGACAATCGCAGCTGGCACAGAGTACACGTGACCCCCCCCCCCCCCCCCCCCCCCATCTTCCCCGAACAAAATAATAAGTCTAAATAAGACATGAGATAGAACAAATGAAAAACATTCAAATCTCGCTTCTCTCCTGACACACCCCGTTAGTGTCTACATACATAAATAAATAGTGCAGGGTACTCATCTATTAAAATTTATATATTTTTAATAAATCATCGGGAGAATATACCTGCCCTGGCAATGGTTACTAATGTTCCCCTGTTATAATCCTAGATGTCCATTAGAGCATTGTTTCGTTGCCTTGTAACACTATCATTTGTCGCCATTACTCATTTGATAGAACATGAACATAGTAGCATGGTTACAAGTAGTTTTTTTTTCCCGAAGGTTAATAATTCCGAACGTCCGTTTTCCAAAGGTTCGTTATTCCGAAGGTCCATTGGTCCGGAGGTTCGTGATTCTGAAGGTTGATAATTCCGAAAATAAAAAAGGGTTCATCATCGGTAAATAAAAATAGTTTCACAATTCCGAAAATGAAAAAGGGTTCATAATACATATATGAAAGTAGGGGCATTTTCAATATTATTACCCCTTAATTCATTATCGGAATTACAGAGCCTAGGCCTATTTAAATTTCGAAGCTATAAACATCATTTCCTTTTTGCAATAATGAACCATATTACATCTTTAGAATAACGAGCCTTCGGAGTAATGCATGAAACTTTAATTTGTTAAATTAAGAAACCCGAGGTATTTCAAATTTGTGTTTATGAATTACGAGCCTTCAGTAAAGCGAGCATCAGCCCCCCCCCCCCCCCCCCCCTCAATCACGATGCTGTATTCACTGCATTAGTACGTTTCGATTAGGCGGACGCAAGCGCGTAGCCAGGATTTCATTTTAGGGGGGGGGCGGTATTGAGCACAGGGGGGTGGGTGCAGGGAGTGGGAAGAAGACGATACGTTGTACCTTTCTCGACTCATAATCCTTGTCTAAATTTAGTCCGCCCCTCCTGCGCATAGCGCGGAAGCTTTTACGCATTATTAGACAAAGAAGACGATTCGTTGTACTTTTCTCGACACCTAATCCTTATCTGTATTCAGTCCCCCTCCCGCGCAAAGCGCGGAAGCTTTGACGTTTCATTAATTTATTAGAGGAAGAAGACGATTCGATGTACCGTTCTCGACTATTAATTTATCTCAATTCAGTTTCCTCCCATCACGCGCAAAGCGCATAAACTTTGAAGTTTCATTAAATTATTAGAGAAAGAAGACGACTCGAAGTACCGTTCTCGACTCTTAATCCTTGTCTGAATCCAGTCCCCCCCCCCCCCTCCTCCTGCGCGAAGCGCGGAAGCTTTGACGTATTATTAGACAAAGAAGAAGATTCGTTGTACCTTTACCGACCCTTAATCCTTATCTGTATTCAGTCCCCCTCTTTCGAAGCGCGGAAGCTTTGACGTTTCATTAAATTATTAGAGAAAGAAAACGATTCGTTGTACCGTTCTCGACTCCTTTTCCCTTTTTCTTCCTACGTCCTCTTACTGTTTTTCTTCTCTTTCTCTCTCTTTTTTCTTTTTTGGCCGGCGTTTTTTGGGGGCGACCGCCCCCACCGCCCCCCCCCCCCCCCCCTGGCTACGCGCCTGGGCGGACGTAAACGCCCCAATCCATTGAAGATTTGAAAGGAAACAAAGTTTTTTAGGACAACAGGGATTCGGTTTTTAGATGGCCACATTTGTAAATCCTAAAAAGTTTTGTCTTTGCATTGCCATGAAACCTACGCATTCATTATCATGATTATGATTTGCCCCATCAATTGCAATTAAGAAGCAAAAAAAACAAAGACAAAAATGAATACAAATTGTAAACAAATATAACTTGTTATCCAAGTTGTGAGGAGGTTTCTTTCGAGAGACCCATTGTCATTCCTTTTTCATTTATCATACTATATGTGCGTACAACAAAATAAATATTATAGTTCGCGATGATGAATTTCTGGAATTTCGTACAATAATAGCAAGATTTCATTTAAGATGGATTTATATTCATAAAATAATCATACCGCTCCGTCATCGTGTACGCAAGTCTTCATTTCCAATCTCCACGCAGATCGTGGATGGATTACTAGCTCTCCGATTCTGATAAAACTTCCTTCTCCGATCAATAATATTGGACGCGGTTCATGCAATATTCATCGGGGATCACTCGTGTAAAGCATCCCCATTTCTTGGAATATTGAATATGTATGAAAGTGAATGACGGATGTGAGTTTCTGTTACTGATGACTTCCAAGAAAGAGGAAAGAAATACGTTAGGAACGCAATCGGTTTATAATAATGCACAGACACCTGTGACGCTTCCGGACTTTGCATTGCGGCCGAGTTGAAATTCCTGAGATTAATGGCCATGAATTGTAAAGTTTAAACAGCAGTTTAATAATTACTTACCTCACAATAATTTCCTCACTTTATTGAATTTTCAGGTAAAATATTTGGAGGGGGGTTCTTGGTCGATTTTTTTTTCAGGGGGGGGGGGGGCGAATTACCCCTTATCCCTTTCAAATACTCTATTCCAAACGCTATTCAGCGTGACCCGTACTATGGCACTATGCATTTATTTAAAGGCGGAATCCTGAAATGGTGTCCTGACGTCCCTTGCATAAATATCAACTTATCTGTTTCTTACCTTGCGAGAAAGCAAAGCGAGTTAAGAAAACTTTGACAATTTTTAAAGTGACAATGTCATTTCCTCATAAAAATATACTTAATAAGATGCCCGAATAGAGCTAATTTCAAAATTATTGGAGACCGTATCCCTTGATATAAAATCACTTGGTTATTGAAGTCACAGATTAACCCAACACATAATGATAATTGATTTCGCATATTGAGAAAAGCTCAAGTAATTCAGTAAGAAGCCATGTGATGTACACAAAATAAAATTAAAAAAACAATACAAATAAAAACATTTTACAAACTAACGACGGTGACGACGAGATTACTACAACTAAATCAGAGCAACTAAACGTATACAGATATAGAATTATGATGTTAAGATGACTTGAGTAGCGGACGTATTGATCACTCAATAATAATGGAAAGGAAGAGTTTCTTCCTCTGCTACTTGACAATCATGATAATTCCATTATTCCAATGCCAAACTAATCTACGAACGGAAGCAATTATATAAATTGTGCTTTTTACAAAGGCGGATGAGTTCGTCAGCTAAAAAGACGTGACCGGTAAGGTGGAACCGGTCATCAACAGACGACCTTCCGTACCCTCTTACATGAATCTATGACCTAGGTGATTACGTAATTAAGGGGG
The DNA here is from genome assembly GCA_035222895.1 of Strongylocentrotus droebachiensis. Taxonomy (NCBI): domain Eukaryota; kingdom Metazoa; phylum Echinodermata; class Echinoidea; order Camarodonta; family Strongylocentrotidae; genus Strongylocentrotus; species Strongylocentrotus droebachiensis. The sequence goes on along the minus strand of JAVYIG010017630.1, from coordinate 3,522 downwards.
ATTGGTGATGATGATGAGAGGTTACGCCGTAGAGAGTTGCTACCTTGACTTTCTTGCTCTCAGGAAGTGAATGAATAGAGTATTTTGAGGACTTGGTTGACAAGGACCATGTGATTAATTTTCTCTTTTTTCTCATTTTCATTTCATCTTATTCAGTTATGAACTCATTTTGTCATAGTCGTTTAGATAACTGTACGAACAATCACTGTGAACATAACGGACAAAGAAAGCGGACAAAATATACAGTTCCTCAGGTAGACAAAGGAACATCCCTTCACTGCTATTATGTAAAAAGAAATGTGCAAGAAATACAATGCAGGATTGAAAGCAGAAGGGACAAACAAAAAAGTGTTGCATATTATCCGCAAATCAACTATTGTCAGCACTTTTTCCACACTTTTTTGTCTATTGAAATCATGAATTCATGCTTGAATTAAGGACTGAAGATTAAAACCGCAAACAGAATCAATCGACATGAGATTCGTGAGGAAAAATTATATTTCTCCGAGAAGCGTGTTCATTATTCCTTATAGTCAGCTTCAAATAAATCTATATTGATATTTCCTAGTACGTCATGTTAAACTTTTTTTAATTATTTTTGTATGTTGCAGCAGGGCGTCATGGTAATGCAGTTATTTATAACTGGATGACCTACCCTGTTTTTTTTTAAGAAGACATGAATAAATAAATAAATTTAATAAATATTGCTGTGCTATTCGTATACCCATAAATGTTGTATAGACTACTTTACTTCAGGTATTTTACCTCGTGCTAAAAACCTGTTTGTGTATCATGTTGCTGAAATTACCTTAAAAAATGCAATTTTACATCGAACGTGCAAACAAGGTGATTTCATATCTTATGCTGACGACCGAAATATTTTCGCTTTGACTAAAGAAAGACACGTAATTAATATGATACTGATGATGATCATGGGCGTCGATCCTTTTTTGATACATATTGTTCAGGGGATGAATGGATAGATCCCCCAGAACAATAGGTATCAATTACAGATCGACGCCCATGAATTGATGATGATGATCATCGTCATAGTCGTGTAGTCGTCGTTATATACGAAATGAAATTTAGTAGTTGTAGTAGTATTAGTAGAAGAAGTATGAATAGTATATAATATCATTATCATCCCCATCGTCATTATTGTGGTGTAGGAATAGTAATAGCAAAAGTAATAGTAGTAGCCGTAGTAGTTGTAGGTGTGAATAAATTGAGAGAAAGGGATCGGGAGGGAGACGGATAGACAGAGACAGAGAGAGGAGGAGAGAGACACACAGAGAGAGGGGGCGAATGGAGGGGAAGAGAGATGGAGACTGAGTGAAGAAGCAAAGACAGTAGTAGATAGGGGGAAAGATAGAGAGGGGAGGCGGATAGAGATACAATGACACAACTAAAGTTAACAGCATGCAGCGCGGCCAAAAACAACATGTTTTATTTGCACAAAGGAACTTTGGGTTCAAATACTTGTAAACAATTTTATTATGTCATCAAAATGTAAACAAGCTCAAAATTTTGGATTTTGACAAGAAAGCGAAGTGGGGGAGGCAAACATGTAGACAACCATTATTTCAAAATATAGTAATCCTAGTTTTTGTTGTTATTTTGGATGGTAGCATCTTCTCCACACCCCCGCTCATGAACGCATCCTTAAAAGATGTGCACTGCCGTACTCATTTCATCGTGCCTTATATACCCGGGGAAAACTATATAGAGCATTAGAAATTACTCGTACAGTTAGAAGCGCTAATGCAATGGTGGTTTGTATATATACAGGCTTGGCGAAGTGCATGACCGACGAACCTGCTATTTAGCATGTTATACTAATTGCCAATTACACTGAGCGCGAGACACACTAATGATTATGAGTGGTTCGGGCAACGAGGGCATTTGTCAAATACCATTTCTTCTCCTTGCATCTATTATGTCAACTTCTCTACCTCTTCACTACCTCTTCCTCCATCTCGTTTTCTCTCTTCTCCATTTTTCCTTGTTTCTTTTTCTCTCTCTACCCCCCCCCCCCCCCCCCCCCCCACTCTTCCCGATCTGGAGTATACACCCTACATCGGCCTCCTATTCAAGCTTCACTCTGTAATATTCTCGATCTCTGCGCCTTCTTTTCCTCTGTTATTATTCACATCATTTTCTGGCACTTCTTCATATAATTTGTTTACATTCAGTACTCTCATCTTTATCCTCCTCTCTCTCTCCTCAGGAGCCCCCTACCTTTATTCTTTCTGCATGACTCCCTTTCTATTTGCCTCTTTCTCGATTTAACTTGATTTATTTTGGGGTCTTCTCCTTCGCCCCCCCCCCCCACTCTCTTTCTCTCTCTCTCTCTCTCTCTCTCTCTCTCTCTCTCTCTCTCCCCCCCCCCCCTCTCTCTTTTTTTTTCTCTTTTTCTCTTTCTTTTCCCATTAGTATATCCTTCACTAGTATTCTACACGTAATCCACGGCCTCGTTGTTGAAATCAGTGTCGTGCCCTCTATTTTCTACTGCAAAGCATACACTTGTACACTTTCACCCACTCAGACTAATAAAGCGCCGCTACAATGATTGCTATAATCAGAGCGAGATTGGCCTGATTAGGAGGAAAGAGGTGCAGAGAGAGAGAGAATGGGACAAACGGAGGGGGGGGGGGGGGGCAGAGAGGAGAAAATACATACAGTGAGTGAGAGAGGTGCATATGCAGAGACAGTGAAAGGAGAGAAGAGAGAGAAAGACCGACAGAGACAGACAGAAATCAGTACTCCCCGATTAGTTTTGGCGACCGTTGCAGGTCACGGAACTATAATTTGTTATTCAAAAAAGGGTAACGCTGTCATGTTGCTTTTTCGATCATAATCCCAGATGATTTACCATCGTCTAAAGGTTTACACAACAAAATTCTCCGAACTCAAATGCCGGAAGATTTCGCTGGGACAGTGGAAGAATGCCGCGCTATACTGACGAGGCATAAGTCTTGAAACTAGCTAGAAAACAGCCGAGATTTTGGCAACGTTCTCGGTTTTGAGTTTTGGGGGCGACGGTCGCTGTTTTGAGGGGGAATCCAACCGACCGACCCATGTCCGGCACCTAAAGGGCAATACAACATCTTTTTTTAGGCATAGTGTTGTGACAGGCGTGTGATCCATAGTCCTGTGACTTTTCCACAAAACAGTAAACAGTACCGCAACGAGGGGCCTTTAAAAGGAATAGGTCGAAGTTTCACACGACATCCCTTGAGGCTGGCTCTTAAAGCATCTCAAATCGTCGTCCTGGGTTCCGCCAGTCGACAGTTATATCTGGTATAAGTTTCAGCATTTCATTTCTCACACACAAGCAGCAAGTGAGAACTCTCGGAGGTCTGACAAGAGGAGAGGAGGATGTGTCATAAAAACTCTTCTCTACGTCGCTCAATTTGTCAACTCTCTCAAATTGTTGTTTCCTTTTCTTTTTTCGTTTTTTCTCGATGGATGAATTCTGTTTCTTCACTTCAAAATAACCCCGCTGCTTGCAACAAACAAAAT
>JAVYIG010017629.1:0-25118 GCA_035222895.1 Strongylocentrotus droebachiensis | reverse complement strand
ACTATGTATATTGCTGTTCTAAAGTTATTGTAGAGTCGACTCAATTATCGCAATTGATTCACAGCCAGAAGGGTGAAGAATGTTTCAGGAACTAGACTATTTCGCTGTCTAATTCGATACAAAACGCAACCAGAGGCGTATTGTTTGTGTGAGAATTTCAAAATGTTTTCACTATAGACATGAGGGGTGCTATAATCATTTCTTTCCAAGTGCCGGTCAAAAGTACCATGGTAACCATATTTTTTTGTCCAAATTACCATCCACCATGGTTATCATGGTTATCATGGTACCAAACAATGAAATACATTGTTTGAAGACCTAATGTATTTCATTGTTTTGGTACCATGATAACCATGGTGGATGGTAATTTTGACCCCAAAAAACATGGTTACCATATTACTTTTTTGTAAGGGATATCCTTATCCCATCCGATACCTATTATTATAGAGGACAAAATAACATACTTCATCGACTTCAATTCCATTCTAGACTTCTTACAAACAAACACAGCAATGATAGGCCTATATATTGCAATGATAATGTCCAATAGTTTTAATTGGTCCGACCATACAGGATATTGGCTAAAATATCAGTGTGTACATTAGATTATGTCCAACCAATTTTGTTACGAAAAAGTAAGTAAGAAATTCAAACGGTTGATTGACCACATCTTGCATGACCCCCTTCCCATAAACCATCTGCTCCCCACCCCCCCCCCCCCCCCTCCTCAATGATTATATACCCAATCAATATCACTTTCATTTTGGTAAACAATACTAAAGACATACCATATCGCAGTAACTGAACATGCACATAATGTTTGACAATTCTGTTATAAACAAAAATCACCAACATTAAACACGGGAATGAATTAAAATAGTACTGCATGGATTATTGTAGCACTGAGTAGGCCTTTGCCTATAAAATCATTGTGATTGAACAGACACATTGCAAGGGGCAGAATAATTATAATACTTGTATATCGAAAATGCATGGTCACTTATAAATGTGCACATTTAAATACAGATGTATACTGTATTCAATACTCAAAGCTTCAGTGAGTGAGGATTGGCATTTGTGACGTGTTTATGCATAACATTATTGACAATGACATATCAAGAACAGAATTGTCTATAGAAAAGGGGATTGGCAAACTTCGGGCCCGTCAGTTCCGATACTGATATTTCCCATGGCTGTGACTTTGGGAATCAAGCCGACCCCTCCAAAATAGTTCATTGACTTTGAATTCCCTGACATTTTTTTTTTTTTTTTTTTTTTTTTTTTACTGTCACCGAAATTTTTTTTTTTTAAATGGCAACATAATTATACCGAGCGTAGGGAGGCTTCAAGAGAGACACAGCCCCCCCATAATGCCGCCCTATGCCCCTGTTTTCACATTCTTGTTTCTTTGATTATCATATTATAAGACATCGCATGCTTAACTACTTTAACGTTTACGATGATCTCCGGCCTTAGGCAAAGGTAAGCATCAGTTCTGTGCAGTAGAAGAAATCTTTGCAGATTTTTGCCGGGTAGGTCTATATTGAAAACTCCAACTATAAATTGTATTTCGCATGCTTTTATATCATCCGATCTCAGGGGGAATAAGCTGAGGGTTTTGCATGCATACTCGTGTCAATAAAATAAGAATCGACTGATTTGAGTGACATTGGAGTAGCAAGTTTCCTATCCATTCTACTGTTACATCGGCTATGTAAGTACGGATTATTATCCGGAACCGAATGCAACCATTTCACGATGTATTTGTCCCTCGATGTTGTCTTGTCACTGAAAATAGTCGGCAGTTGAATTACAGTGGATAGAACTTTCGATGGAGATCCGGTTACCCGTTCCCAAAATGTAACGTCGGTATCCGAATACGTAAACGTGCGGTCCCAATTCTGCGTGATGGTTTCGGCTGTGTTCGGGTACCATCGTAGTTTATTAACCAACGAATGGGCACAATCTCTACTTTTTGCATAGAATAATGAAGTACAACATTTGGTATACATTAGTGCAATAAATAAATATATTTTTCAAAACAAACGAAAACGTTACTCTGTTATTATAAGTTATTATGTATATTGCTGTTCTAAAGTTATTGTAGAGTCGACTCAATTATCGCAATTGATTCACAGCCAGAAGGGTGAAGAATGTTTCAGGAACTAGACTATTTCGCTGTCTAATTCGATACAAAACGCAACCAGAGGCGTATTGTTTGTGTGAGAATTTCAAAATGTTTTCACTATAGACATGAGGGGTGCTATAATCATTTCTTTCCAAGTGCCGGTCAAATGGCCCGAATACGTCTCATCCCTTACAAAAAAGTACCATGGTAACCATATTTTTTTGTCCAAATTACCATCCACCATGGCACGCGCGGATCCAGGATTTCTTAGGGGAGGGGGCCCCAACTTTTTTATTTTTTGCTCCCGAAAATTTGAAAATCGCGCCGGCCGAAAAGTCGCTCAGTGGGGGGGGGGGGGGGGGGGGGAGGGGTGGGGGGGGGGGGGGGGTAAGCGGCACTTTTTTTTTTTTTTTTTTGGAGTCCAAAAAAAATCGCAACGACTCAACCAGCCGAAAAGTCGCTCAGTGGGGGGGGGGGGGGGGTAGTGAACCCTTTTTTTTTTTTTTGGGGTCCTCGAAAATTTTAAAATTTGCACCCCCCCCCCAAAAAAAAGGTAAAAATCGCGTGATTTTACATGATTTTTTTCTCAAGGGGGGGGGGGGGCCCGGGCCACCCTGGATCCGCCACTGCACCATGGTTATCATGGTTATCATGGTACCAAACAATGAAATACATTGTTTGAAGACCTAATGTATTTCATTGTTTTGGTACCATGATAACCATGGTGGATGGTAATTTTGACCCAAAAAAAACATGGTTACCATATTACTTTTTTGTAAGGGATATCCTTATCCCATCCGATACCTATTATTATAGAGGACAAAATAACATACTTCATCGACTTCAATTCCATTCTAGACTTCTTACAAACAAACACAGCAATGATAGGCCTATATATTGCAATGATAATGTCCAATAGTTTTAATTGGTCCGACCATACAGGATCTTGGCTAAAATATCAGTGTGTACATTAGATTATGTCCAACCAATTTTGTTACGAAAAAAGTAAGTAAGAAATTCAAACGGTTGATTGACCACATCTTGCATGACCCCCTTCCATAAACCATCTGCTCCCCCCCCCCCTCCTCAATGATTATATACCCAATCAATATCACTTTTCATTTTGGTAAACAATACTAAAGACATACCATATCGCAGTAAGTGAACATGCACATAATGTTTGACAATTCTGATATAAAACAAAAATCACCAACATTAAACACGGGAATGAATTAAAATAGTACTGCATGGATTATTGTAGCACTGAGTAGGCCTTTGCCTATAATATCATTGTGATTGAACAGACACATTGCAAGGGGCAGAATAATTATAATACTTGTATATCGAAAATGCATGGTCACTTATAAATGTGCACATTTAAATACAGATGTATACTGTATTCAATACTCAAAGCTTCAGTGAGTGAGGATTGGCATTTGTGACGTGTTTATGCATAAAATTATTGACAATGACATATCAAGAACAGAATTGTCTATAGAAAAGGGGATTGGCAAACTTCGGGCCCGTCAGTTCCGATACTGATATTTCCCATGGCTGTGACTTTGGGAATCAAGCCCAGCAGAGTCGCTAAAACATTCCCCGCCCCCTGATAATTCTAACTGGAAAATAGTATTTCGGGAATACCGCGGACCCCTCCAAAATAGTTCATTGACTTTGAATTCCCTGACATTTTTTTTTTTTTTTTTTTTTTTTTTTACTGTCACCGAAAATTTAAAAAAAAAAATGGCAACATATACCGAGCGTAGGGAGGCTTCAAGAGAGACACAGCCCCCCCCCCATAAGGCCGCCCTATGCCCCTGTTTTCACATTCTTGTTTCTTTGATTATCATATTATAAGACATCGCATGCTTAACTACTTTAACGTTTACGATGATCTCCGGCCTTAGGCAAAGTTAAGCATCAGTTCTGTGCAGTAGAAGAAATCTTTGCAGATTTTTGCCGGGTAGGTCTATATTGAAAACTCCAACTATAAATTGTATTTCGCATGCTTTTATATCATCCGATCTCAGGGGGAATAAGCTGAGGGTTTTGCATGCATACTCGTGTCAATAAAATAAGAATCGACTGATTTGAGTGACATTGGAGTAGCAAGTTTCCTATCCATTCTACTGTTACATCGGCTATGTGAGTACGGATTATTATCCGGAACCGAATGCAACCATTTCACGATGTATTTGTCCCTCGATGTTGTCTTGTCACTGAAAATAGTCGGCAGTTGAATTACAGTGGATAGAACTTTCGATGGAGATCCGGTTACCCGTTCCCGAAATGTAACGTCGGTATCCGAATACGTAAACGTGCGGTCCCAATTCTGCGTGATGGTTTCGGCTGTGTTCGGGTACCATCGGACGTCGCACCGAGTCATTTTGGCCGATTTGCGTTTGACTTGCTCCTCTCGCCGATCGCACATCGGCGCTGGACTCGCCCTGACTCCGGGAAAGTCCGGCAACTTTCGGCTATTCTTCGTAGAATGGACGTATCTGTCTTCGCTATTTTCAGCACCACCCCTGCTGGTAAACAACTGCCTGTATTGCTTGTATATCATGTGTGCCGTAGAACCTTTTGTTGGTGATGTTGCCAAATTACAAGGTGGCAGCGACGTCGGCACGTTTTCCGAAGTCTTTCCGAGCGTTTCGGCTGTTTTCGGCGGATCTTGGTTGACTAGGGGTGTTTGGATGTTCTCGCTGCATAACGAGTTGACATGTTGGTTGTACATCTTGCGAGGGGTTCCGTGAAATTCTGAAATAAGGGTCATAAATGATAATTAAAGTATTGGTAAATATCACAGACTGTTTGTAAGAACAACAAAAATTCACATCGTTGTCATTGATCATGATAACATAATTGGCGGCAGGAGAAAATAAGCTCTATTGCCAACAACAAAATCCCTTTTGAACTTTCGATTAACTCCGTCATCCTCAATTGTTTTTCTTTCAAAAAAAAGTATTTCTTCCCTCTCTCTCTCTCTCTCTCTCTCTCTCTTTCTCTTTCTTCCTTTTCCCTTTTCTCCACCTTCGTCTTCTACTAGCCCGTTTTCTTTCTTATCCTTCCACCCTTCTCCTCCTCATATATCTCTCCTCTTTCTTCATTGTCTCTCTCCCCTCTTCAATATCATTTTCCATCTTTCTCTTACTCATCTTCCTCCTCCATCATCTCTCCTTTCCATCCATTCTTTGTTCCCCATTTTCTTACTTTCTCATTGTTCTTCTTGTTCTCTTCTCCTCTGACTCCTATTATCACCATCTTCACCATCTTCACCATTCTCTTCCTCCCTTCCTTATCGTCATCTTCCTCGTTTTTCTTCTTCTCTGTCTCCTCCTCTTCGTTATCAAACTTGTCCTCAACATCATTATCACCATCTTCACTATCACCGCCAACACCATCATCGTCATCACCACCACCACCATCATAATCATCATCATCACTACCACCACCACTACCATCATCATCATCATCAGCATCCACCCACCAAACGCTTACCTGATGCATTGAGACTGTATCTGTTATAGGCATCACCATATTCGATGGTTGGTAGAGTCAGGCGGAGGGTCTTTTTGTGAGCCTGTTCTCGGTCGCCTCCTGCACCGCCAAACAAGAAGTTGCTGTAACTTCCCAAGATTTGCGTACTGAATTGGGCTGACGGGTACTGAATGTTAGTTATTGCCGCCATTTTAGACCCTTCTTAGTTGCAGCTATTATCCAGAATCAGTATCTGATGAAGATTGGATTCTCCGTCTCGAGAGAGCGAGATTCCGAAAAGCGAAAAATCTTGATTCAGTTTTCCGATGGATTCCACCAAATTATGAATGAAACTGCACTTCTCGCTCCTCGTAATACACAACGAATTGGATTCGGAAATTATCTGTAACCAAAAAATTGATGTTTAGTAGCTATCGAAGGCGCGTAGAACTCTGGTCAAAAAGAGGTTGTCAACTGTTTCAATCAAAACTCGGTGATTTATCACTGCAATAGATAATCCTAAATTCCTAATACAACCAAATTCTTTAAAATTTCTCCAGGAATGTCACAACAAAATCAACAGAATTTACTGCAACACCTTATCAGAAATATCCAAATCATAAACTGTCATCACCGGTGATTGCGAAAGCTTTCATGAAGAGAATCGGTAAATGCAACAACAGAGAAGACAATTCTAGTTGAGACATCCAACTCCCACAAGTATTGTGATATTTAGCCGGATCCGTCGTCATGAAACTGGTATTAAAACTTTTGTCAGCACCTGCGTGTATGACTGTCGCTGTTGTATTTTCCACACGGCACCGAAGATGCGTTTCTAGGCAACGCCACGGTTGGTGATGTTGCAACCTTTCCCCGCAGATGAATTATTTGTGGTATTGTAATTTGTTGGCGTTCATGCACTTATTCCAACTTGGCGCTATGAATAGGTTGTCTTTTCCAGCTACCACGTATATTCTAAGCTATTAAAATTAGTCATTAGGCATCATTCTCACTACATAGTACTTTTCACCTTTGCCATCATCATCACTTTCCTTCTCAATCTCACTTTCCATTTTCATTTCTTTTCATCAAGCAGATGAATTGTTTTTATTTGAAATTTTGCCCGCTCTAGTATACCGTTTTCACTTGTTTCTTGTTTCGGACTTTGTCGTTTTTATATATTCATATTCTTCCTTTCCCCTTTCGTCTTCTTCATCTCCAGGGCCCCGTCTTACAAAGAGTTGCGATTGATCCAAATCAATCGCAAGTCCTCCAATCAATCGCAAGTCCTCCAATCAATCGCAAGTCCTCCAATCAATCGCAAGTCCTCCAATCAATCGCAAGTCCTCCAATCAATCGCAAGTCCTCCAAATCAATCGCAAGTCCTCCAAATCAATCGCAAGTCCTCCAATCAATCGCAAGTCCTCCAATCAATCACAAGTCCTCCAAATCAATCGCAAGTCCTCCAATCAATGGCAGGTTTGCAGTCTCCTATCTCGTAATGCACATACCGTAGTTGCGATTGATATCAACTCTTTGTAAGTCGGGGCCCAGCTCTAACACGTCTAATTGAAAGTAAAAGACAAAACAAGATTTAAAAAGAAAAAGGGGAAGGTATAGGGAGAAGAAGGGTCTCTTCTAACAATTGGTCACACTTTGGACTCTAGCTAGGCCTATATCATTTTATAAATAAAAATAGAGATCTGACCTCATGAAGAGCGCCGACAGCCGTAACGGTTGCCAAGGGCAGTTTCTCTAACATCATTCCATGATGTAAATGAATGCTGCCCCCTTCATCCCTCTTCGTATAACATCCGAGCTTCAGGGGGCTCTGCACCCTGGAAACCCCACCAAGGGCCCTAAGACGGGCCCCTAGGTACTCATCTAACCGTAATTAAATACCTAAAATCCCTGAGCTTCCGGGGGCTCTGCCCCCTGGACCACATCAATGGCCTTAAAGAGGGCCCCTGGATGCTCATCTAACCGTAATTAAATACCTAAACCCCTGAGCTTCCGGGGGCTCTGCTCCCTGGACTCTCCGCCAATGAGTGACATGCCAGTGTCACAAATAAGGTATCTAAATATGCTTATCTGACGGTAATTTAATGCCTAATAACCCTGAGCTCCCGGGGGCTCAGCCCCTTGACCCCCAGGACCCTACGTCAATTTACGCTCTACCTGATCGTTAATACTTCCGCGGGGCCTGCATGTAACGTGTAAGAGTGGTGGTGGTGCAGATTTTTCTTCTGCTCCCCCCCCCCTTCCAAACTTTTTTGCTCATTACGTCACTGCCCCTTGAAGGTGAGCCTTGATTTGACTTTGACGAAATCGGATGCAAAATGATAAAATTGAATGGACAAAGTTCGAAAATGAATAACCAAAGACGAAATTGACATTGAAATATGCAAGCTCACAAAGTTTCGAGACAAGATTGAATAAAAAATTATGTCATTGAATGAAGAAGGTATGTTCTAGTAAAGTATCTTTATCTATTATGTTAGTTGCCGTACATGTGCTGTTTATAGGTTGGGCTTTTCGGTTAGCGTACAGAAATGACAGCAGAGCAGGTGATGCAACGTCCTACAACGGTCCTTAAGTTAAAAACAAGTCAGTACGATCAAAGAGAGAGAGAGAGAGAGAAAGAGAGAGAGAGAGGAAGAGAGAGAGAGAGAAGAGAGAGAGAGATAAGAGAGAAAAGAGAGAGAGAAAAGAGAGAGAGAGAGAAAAGAGAGAGAGAGAGAAGAGGGAAGAGAGAAGAGAGAGAGAGAAGAGAGAAAGAGAGAGAGAAAGAGAGAAAGAGAGAGAGAGAGAGAGAGAGAGAGAGAGAGAGGGAGGGGGCACCATCTAGAATTGTACCATTGATGCCCCCACCCCCGTGACACCAAATTCGAACATGATGACGCAGTTTCGGGATTATTGAGATGTATCAACTTATTTGTTTAAAACCCACGACTATCACCCGAACATGTTCTTTCCCACCTGGGCCCTGTCTTACAAAGAGTTGATATTGATCCGAATCAATATCAAGTCCCTAAATCAATCACAAGTTTGCAGTCTCCCATCTCTTATGTACATAGTTGTGATTGATATCAATCACAAATAAGTTGCGATTGATATCAACTCTTTGTAATACAGGGCCCAGGCTTGACACCCGACTACCATTACATCACTGATGCGACCGGTTACCATAGCAACAAGTATAAGGATGACGATGGTGATGATACCACGATGAACTATCAGGAAGAGATGAAGTGATGGGCTCTACTTTCTCGTTTCCTATCTCATTTTTATGATCACGTATCTTGCTATTTTTGTATTACTGTTATCATTTTATCGGAGATGCGTCGGTTTTTTCAAACCCTTTTTGCTGCATCCCCAGACATGCTTGGTTTTTATTGAATATCTGAATTAATGCAATACAATACAGTGAAACCTGTCTATAAAGACCAACTAAGGGAGACAAGAAAAATGATCTTTATAGGCAGGTGGTTTTCGTGTTCAGGTGCCTATAGTATATGTTTGAATGAGAAACCATTTTCAAGGGAAACAAAAAAATGTGTTTTTTGTAGACAAATGGTCACTAAAGCAGGTTTGACTGTACAACATAAACTTCTCAGATTTGGTCGCATCCCAAATCATCTCATGTGGGAAAATGTTTGATACATATTTTAGGAGACTATACTGATATTGGAAATTATGAATAGCATTCCATTATTATTATCCAACATAGAACAAAAGAATTCCAAGCAAAATATCAGATTCTTGGATAACACCCGTTTTTAAAACTCAAACGAAACTTACTTTCAGAAAATCGAGGTCGCATATTTTCGATTTAGAGATCGTTTTAATCATAATTTTTCTTCATTTTTTAATGAATTAGTTTTATACTGACTCTGCCATCAAGACCATTATAGTTAAAAACCCGGAACTGAACGGGTCGAAGGGCCCTTCATTAATAATGTTGCCAAAGCAAGAAGCGGGAATGAACAAAAAGAAGAAAGGAAGAAAGGAAGGAGGACGAGGAGGAGGAGAAGAAGAAGAAGAAGGAGGAGGAGCAGGAGGGGGGAGGAGGAGGAGGAGGAGGAGGAGGAGGAGGAGGAGGAGGAGGAGAAAAAGAAGGAGGAGAAGAAGAAGAAGAAGAAGAAGAAGAAGAAGGAGAAGAAGAAGAAGGAGCAGAAGAAGAAGAAGAAGAAGAAGAAGAAGAAGAAGAAGAAGAAGAAGAAGAAGAAGAAGAAGAAGAAGAAGAAGAAGGATTAATGATTGTGGCTGCAGTCTCTTTCTGAAGCTCTTTTAATTTATTTTAGTGTTTCTGAATAGCGCCATCTCTGAATGGATGGTTGCCCCCTTGAATTTTTTCTTTCTTCATAGAATAAGTTGTCGCTATCTTTCACTGCTAAACTTATTTGCGAAGGGAGGTAAATAATACGGGAGAGGATTGTAGGCTACAGGTTGCCCAACTATATATGCTACTAAGAAATGTGCTAGAAAGTGTTTTTTACGAAAGAATGACAGAGCAGGACAAAGTGTTGTGGTTTAATGATAGAGTTAAAATTGGCGGCGAGTGTATTTTTTTCATTTTCATTTTTCATCGAACCATTTGGTTCATGATGTTAGAATGTTATAAATCAAGGAAATAATTTGATTTGTGTGTGCATTCAGCCCTAGAGGCCCTTTGTTTGATATCTGTGGATATTATATTTGTTTGTACTCGTCCATAATGACATTTTACAATAATATTTTGCTCTTGTTTGTTTAAAGTCTTGAATTTTGGACTTTGATGGAATGGCGTATTGTATTCAGAAAATAAATTTTGTTTAATATGTGAGATATTTAAAAGAAAAAGAAAAAAAAAGAAGAAGATATATATATATACTTGTTATTTAACAGCGTATTATGTCTAACCGAGATAGGGAGGGTCGAAACTCAAAGAGGAAGGGGACTTGGAGAAACTGAGAGAAGGGAGAAACTTATGAGAGATTGGGGCAGAGGGAAACGAGGGGATGGATAATATAAAAATTGTAATATAGAGAATGGAGTGGAAGTTTAAGTGCGTAGCTAGATACAGAAAGAAAGGACATCATATTTTGTGAGAAACATAGAAACTGGGGGGGGGGGGGGGGTAACGCAAACCTATAGAGTAACCCACATATTTCAATGTCAATTTTTCTTGGGGGATCAAAAATATATCATCAGTGCATCAGACACCAGACGGATGGAAGCTATAAGCAACCAACCCCGAAGAGATGGTTCCCCTCCATTAAAATAAGATTAAGCAGTGTCCTGCTTAACAATATACTCAATAAACTATCACATCGTCACCGATGCATCTTTAATCGATAATTTGCATGGTGCCTCCCCGCTGGTACTATTCATCATTCAATGCTCTGTGTGGACATAGTATGAAAAGAAAGAGTTGGTATAATAAGTGTAGGCCTAATATGAAAGCCCATCCGCGCGTGTTACACTTATGCACTCTCTGTTGCCGTGGAACCAATTATTAGGGGACCATTTTGATCGGCAGTCTATAGACCCCCTCACAGAGTATAGGTACAACGGCATTCTCATATCAAGACTTGGATCTGCAAGAGTTGGAATAAAGTAGAGGAATTACAAATCAGCTAGTACAACTAACACAACAGAAGTAGGGAAATATACTCCAACGAGAAAATTTGTTATACTCCAACGAGTGATATTCTTTCGATGTGTCGGGAAGACCGTCCCGTCCCGGGCCGGCAGACATAATTATTTTCTCGAGTTATGATGGCGCTGCATTTTGTGACAACCAGGATGACTTGAGAATACTTTGTGCCTCTTTTTAGGTAGGTTCAACGTATTTTGGATATTATCTTCGCTACGTAAACATAGACCTACATGTATTAAAGATTTCTTAACTTCCAAATTTATATGAATATTTCCGAATTATATAGCTGCATTTTGGGAAAGACTATACTTATGATAACCCTACATTCTGATAAACAAATGCTCTTATGATGTTAACTCATCATAGTTCATTGTAAAGTCGTTTTATTTACTGTCAAATTTCGTTCAAAATAGACTTTGCGTTTTCTGTGCGAGATAATAAAGGTATAGAAGCACTGTGAAATAAAGATCACAATTTGCACACTAAAACGTCAGCATTACCGGAGCTTATAATTTGAATATTTTAGGGTTCAACTTTTAAGAGTTGCAACTTTAAATATGCTTCCTTCACCCAGGGATCAAATTATAACATTTAAAACTTGAAATGTACACCCTTTTACATGTTTTATGAATGCTGATGTTCATCATGGCTGTAGTCTAAGGGAGCTGCACTCATTATACAAGCTTTAATATTTATTTATGACTTCCTTTATTTTGTCATTTTATTTGTTGTGGTACATGATACATGTTTTCTTATATTGGATTTGTTTATGATTTTTAATGATTCAGAAATAGGTTTGACTTGAGTAGAATTGAATTGAGTCAACGCGATTGAATGAGACGAATCGGGTTGGTTAGGCATCAAAAGTTTGCTGCTCGCGAAAGACGGCTATGTTATGGATAAAACATTGGAGACACTTATAATATTTTGGTAGATTTTTAAAACAGAACCCGATTAGAGTAGTACTTGCTGAATTTGATTTGCGTTAGTTTTATACCAAGCAACTGCCATTTTTTGTCATGGTTTAAACATTGGAGACACTTATAATATTGTTTTAGAGTTTCAAAACAGGATCCTATCGAAAGAAGTTAGGGTAGTACTATAGTACTTGCTAAATTTGATCTGCTTTAGTTTGATACCAAACAACAACTGCCTTTTTCTTTTTCATCTTGAGTGAGTTCGATGAGAGCGGGATTACCATTGGTACGGGTTCAATAGATCAGCCGGCTATGGGGGGTATTATTTGGAAGACGTAACAATAGGAAGGGGTGATAAACTTGCTTAGTCTAGGAAGTGCATACACTGAATGGAACAAAAACTTTTACGAACATCTACAGCAAATAATTTCGAGGGACGACATTAATCGAAGAATCATTTCATTGTCCACCTAGACTTCTGGATACATGGATTGTGCGGGTTATTATATGGGCTACCTCCTTAATTCCATTTATGCCAAGTCAAATCCTCTGAGTTTAAACCGATTAATGAAGTTTGGAAACATATAGTTATCAAACATCTTTGTATCAAATTATATGTCCGAAATAACAAGAAAGAATATTATGACTTAACTGGTTAAACCGCCTACAGCACTGCAAACGTTTTAAAATTCCCCCTTTTTTTAAATAATAAATTGATATTCATAAATGAAGTCCTTGGGCTGCCAACTTTGTTATTGTATATAGTTTCGTATTTTGTTTTAAACATAATTATTTAATAAAAAGTATTTCGTGTTTTTTTTTCTTTGGCAATCTTTATCAAAAGGACAAGATGAAACCTTGCAAAGTTAATACATATAAAATAATCTAGGAGCAAATCTAACAAGGGTGATTTTCTGCCTAAACTCTCCATGCAATCGAACATTTTTAACATGAAAATGACGCTACCGCGGCATCCAAACATTCTACGTGAAATTTATTGAATCCATTTGCAAGGTAAAAGTTGCATTTTCCGTTCACGATTTCTGTCTGCTACAGAATACCAGCAGTGTATATCAAGGAAGACTAGAATGATCTAGACAATGAAAGACACAAGAAACTAGTGAACCCGAACAAATTATTGATGAGAGTCGCATCATGGACAATGATGTTTACACGTTTCTTACAATGACCATTGTAGAAAGGCAATTCTATGGATTGATAATAGTCAATGCCAAGCGGATCTAGAGGGGTACTGAGAGGCGGGTGTGGGGGGGGGGGGGGGGGGGGGTTAAGACGCGATGGTGAGGAGAGACAGCTATAGAAGGGATAACATTCGTACTACGGTTCTGTGGTGGTTAAAGTCAATGGTTGAGTAATAGGGACATGGAAGACACCCCTCCCCCACCCCCCCCCCCCCCCCAAAAAAAAAAAAAAAAAAAACGAATGGCGAAAATCTAAAAAGAAAAAAAAACACACCAAAAAAGACACCCCCAAAAATGAGAAAATACAAAGAAAAGAGAAAAAAGTGGACCGTGAGGGCATGGTAATTATGAAGCTGATTACGAACCTCCCCATACACGAACATGTACTCCCTGCAACTTGAAGGGATGGTTTTATCGCATTAGTAAGTCCAATACTTCCCCACCTCCTTAACACAAGTGCCCTTCAATGACTGAAAATTTGGCTACGCCACTTGTTCCACCCCAACCATGTTCAAACAGAGGTTTCAAGAACAACACTTCTTTGGAAAGGCAGAAGAAACAAGTGGATGACCTCCTTCGTGAGAGGGGGGTCGATAAAGGCAATTGATTGTCCAAATTTTCCTTGAACATGTTGATGGTGGAAATATTCATGAGCTTTGGATTTGGAAACCTTTTCATCTTCCAGAGGGTTCTACTTGGTCCATAGAGGAGTAACTCATCACTTTAAAAAGTCATCTCGAGTCTGCTCTGTGCAGCTTTGTTGAAGAGGCGATCGAGCCAACATTCAATGTTGTCGAAGCTCATGACGTGATAGTTGGTTGGTTGGTTGGTTGGTTGGTTGGTTGGGTTGGTTGGTTGACTACTAAGAAAGTATAAAATGCTTGTTAGTAAGCAACCAGAGGACCGACGGTTTTAGGTCCTCTCCTAGGGACCTGGTAATGCGGATTAATGCCTTACCAAAGGGCACTAGCGAATCGACTTGGTTTCGAACCCGGGTCGCTGGATTACGATCGAGACCAATGCTCTACCAACTGAGCTATCGCGCTCCTGACAGTGATGATAATATTTATGTACATCCCACATTACCATGCATGTTTAGCAAAATGTTATTCAAAATATAAATTCTTGGTCGACCTTTTCTGTATAGGAAAATGCTCAATAAAATGCTTTTTTTTAAATAAGTAAAATAGCATCGGAACACCACAGAAATTCGTATAGATTTGCCAAGTATTACACCATTTCCTTAAGTCACAATAAGAAAAGAATAGGAAGTTCCCGGGCGGTAACAAAAATCCATATTTTGACACCTTTCTCACTACATTATAACGATCTCTTGACGCGTCTTCCAATCAACATATACCACTCAAGACTATTACATTGTATAACCGCGCTCTACTTTCGCTTAATTAAATAGGTTAAACACCTAGAGTGCTTAAAATTATTGATTTTCATCTTGAGGCAAATTTCGAGTCCCTATAACTTCACCCCCTTCGTGTCTTTATTGTATGCGCAAACGAACATGCATGTCATAAAATTGTCTTATACCGAAACCCCAGTCAGACAGTGGCGACCGATAGCAGACCAATAATAGACCGAACGTGAAATTATATTAAACCCAAGAAACGATCGGTATGATTGATACGTCAGTCACACCAATGAGACCGTCACCAGATCGAACAAAAACTTACGTTACTCGATTGGTGCTGAATCAGTTTGGAGTGATATCTCGGTCACACCAACCAAAAAGACTGGCTATACACAGCGTACACGAATTTATATTACTTTTTTGTTTTCATAGGTTTTTATTCATTTCTCTCATAAAGAAAAATTGTACATAATTTATAACATTGTATACAAACTAACGAAATAATTTTAACATAGGTCTTAATAAATTTGCAAATGAACTTTTACAGTTACATACAAGGTTCCAACTAAAGTTACACATTTACAGATGAAAAATATTCACATAAACAAAATTATATTTTCACCAAAATTATATATTTTTTAAAATCGCAAATAAAGTTTGTACTATTTTCAGGCTCGACCAGTTTGATTATAAATCTCAAATTATTTCTTTTCCACAATATTCTGTTTTCCTCTGAAATTTCCTTTAGAGACAAAAAAAAAGTTATATATATAAAAAGATAAAGAGCTAGAAAACGACAAAATATTACGACAAAATGACCCAAGAATCGGTCGGTTATGAATAGGCCATTCTCGTAATGTAATCAGATTTAATGTACAAATAAATGTTTAGTGCCTCGTTACAAATTAGTTTATTCACCTTTGACAAATTTGTATTTCAATAGTCAGAATGCGAATTACATACAGGTGTTGGTAGGACAAGCCATAGCGACAAATTGTATATGCAAATCGCGTTCTGATTATTGAAATATATGTATAAGTATTCGTAACGAGCGATAAATAATTTGTAACAAGGCAAAGATTTGTGCAAAGTATTTGATAACATTACGAAAATGGTATATTTGTTTGGCGGTGTGACTGAGGTATTCATGTTGTGGTCTGCACCGCAAAAGGTCACTGGGGTCAAGCGTATGGGACCGCGGAAGGTAACACGGCGTTGCCATGACGACGGGACGCTGTACGGCTTTCATGTACATTGTATTAGGATTCATGTGCACTGTGGAATCATGTAGATCGATTTTTTATAAACAAAGAAAAGGGATTCGGTGCTGGGGCAGGGTGTCGGCTTTCACTTTTGTTCCTGAGTATAATGACGAGTGGAAGTTCACCGGTGGGGTCTTTTGCGTGGGAATAATTTATGATCAGAGTTCGTCGTCATGTCACCGCATCTTTTAGGATCTAAAGTGCTTCAAAAAGGTTAGAGTTTGGCATTTTTTAATGATTTATGTCAAAGGTCACATTTGATTTTAAATTCTATGCGAATCAGGGTCATAATAGTCATATATTCTTAATCTATTACATCGTTGGACTAATTGTATTCAGAGATCGTCATCACCATTATCATCATCACATATCTTTTGGATCTATAGAGATTCAGAGCTGGGATTTAAAAAGGATCGCATTTGTTTTAAATTCTGTGCGAATCAGGGTCATAATATTTATATATTCTTAACTTATTACATCGTTGGATTTCTTTGAATTCAGAGATCGTCATCGCCATCATCATAATCCTATATCTTTTGGATCTAAAGGAAGTCAGAGCCGAGGTTCGAGTTGGGATTTTAAAAAAGGATCGCGTTGGTTTAAAATATTGTGTAAAACAATCTGACATATAACCCTTTATATTCCTCTGTTCATTAGGCTACCATTTGGATTAATTCATGTTTCGAGACCGTTGTTGTTGTGACCTTCCTATTATTTGGAGGTGATTGAAAGAGATTCACATTCTAATTTCTCATGGGTCATATTTATATCTTCCTTCATGTTCTATTTTTCTTCTATCGGTTGGATCGAAATTCTCCAAAGTCGACGTACGAGTTGCGAGCTTAAAAGCCGATGACCGAAATACGATTTAGTAAATTAATTGGAAGAATCATAATTGTTTTCCTTAGAACCATTCCAGGACCATAGTATTCATACTCTCTATACTATACCTGTGAAAAATCTATCGTTGGATTAACTTGCATCTTAAGTACTTCAAAGAAGTAGAAGTTGGGATAATATTCTTCATACCGGTAGCAAGTAGGATACTACTTTTGTTTAAAGTTCGACATAAAATGATAAAAATGTCATGAGTCGTGATGATTATGTCTTTTCTATGGCCATTTAGTCAAAAAAAATAGTTTTGTATTTTGTGTACTCATCTTGTAGGTAAGTAGCTTTTTAACATATTTGAGAATACTTAGGTTCATGAAGATATCACGTTTTTCGTCTTGTTTAATAATAAGATGATATCAGGTTGTGGAAACATTCAGACGTTCTTAGAATGATTATGAGTCTTCGATTTTGTAGACCTCATGCTATTACATGACTATAGTTGTCTTGTTCAAAGTATTTCATGAAGGTATAGCTGATATTACATAGTTTTGGGGTTCTCGTAATATTTCATTTTGTCATCGTCTCAAGCTAATGGCCAGTTATCAGCGACTATCACTCTAGAAAGACCACCCGTCTGTAGCCGGTCAGTACTTTGTACTATATCTCCCTCTAGAGAGAGAAAATGTGTGTTGTAGGACATGTCTGAAAAGACATCTAGTACAGTGGGAACTTTTTCTTTCCCCCTTGGGTGGCCTCAATAGACAGGTTTGACTGTATTTTTGTCCTATGCCTTATCTTAACTATTTTAGTGTTACCCGATGTTAGCTTAGGGCCAGGGTTAAGGTTATGGAATAAACATGGATTTTATTTGTTCTTTCATTCGTTCGTTCTTTCTTTCTGGACCTATATGAGTAACTAGAACCACCCTTGTAACGGTCTTTATAGAGCAATCCAGTCGTATTCTGTTTTGATAACTATTTGTTTAATATGTTAATGTTATATATTTTACTCAAACCAAACTCAAACCAAACCTGTTTATTGTCTATTACATTTCATAGTTTACAAACTTAATAAATAGATCCCCTAAATACACACAGTGTGCTTTATAGAAGGCTGTTTTCTACACAATATGGAGACGTCACGGTAAAAGTAGTACTAAAATAGAATATCGGATCAAAAGTGGACATTCTTCAAAAGATAAGGCGAAACTGGGAAATCTCTTACTCCGCTTTATTCTTCTTTTTTCCCCTCAAGAATAATCTCCCCATTCCCCCCTCTCTCTCATCCCTCTCTCAGTAGTTCCATTATATCTCTTGAAAAATAATCGTAAACCTAAGTTGCAGATTAGCAGACTGAATGAAACTAAATCCGCGTTATCCGATCCCACATCGAATTCATTAAGTTGTTTCATTAAATCGTTTGTGCAATAAAAACATGATTAAATATGTATAAACTCTTTCCAATCTCTCTCATTACAGACACAAATCTAGAAGAAATCCGTTTAACTTTCGAATCAGTTGCAGGCATACAATAGGCTGGCTACTTTAGGGCTGAAAGGGATATTTGAGTTTTGGTAGAAAGTACAGTCTGTTGTAATCAAACTGAAGTTTAGTAAACAAACTCTTCACCATTACATTAAAAACTCATAGTTATAACTGCACCATATGCTCGAAAGGTATACACAAATTACAAACGACTTAGTAATAAGCCTGTTAACAATTAAAAAGAGCCGGTAAACCACATAAGGGCATTTTGTAAAAAGTCATTGGTTTCAACCATTTCAAAAAACGAAATTGGGAATGTATGTTTTGTTAAAATAATGATTAAATAGAGAGATCATCGACAATTATTTAAAAACATCTGTTTGAAAAATGTAAGAATTTTTTTGTCTCTCAACGGCTGGTTCAAAATTATCATAATATAACCAAAATTTTGGGACCCCACAAAATATAGGATTTCCCGGCGAAATTCGCTAGATTGTAATTCCAATCCATTACTTTGCATTAATTAAATTTGCCATGCCAATTATCATTCAACTTTCCCGTTTTTGTATTCTCAATTTGGATTTTCTCATTTTGTTTCAACTCCAGGTGTTTTTACGGAGCTTATGCTAGCTTGACATATCTGCGAGAAAAGTCTAAGAGTCATCAGCAATAGCAGCATCGTGATACGCAACGGGAAACCATTCTCTAATCGTCATCGTCACCACCATCTTATCGCTATATTCCTTCCAAGTTCCAACAGTGCAAGACATCATTACTGGAATGAATTCCTTTTGGGGATCGCGTTGACTATACTACTTTTGAAGAAAGCTATAATAGGCCTTCTTTTGTTTAGGCCCTGGTGAAATACTGACATCGATCATGGCTACAGAAGACAAGCAGATTCAGTACAGTCCTCAGGAAACACGGCGATCAGCCGCAGGGTCAAACGGCGATGACGAAACAGGGGAAGAGGTCAAACCAGAGGAACAAGAAGTTCCACAAGAAGGGTTGACCCAAGCCGAAGAAAATACGACCACTGAGCCGAACGAGTTTGAACTTCCATCTGTAACAGGCAACGATGTTGAGACTCACAGAATTGCCGATGGGTCCAAAGTCGATGGCCCCAGCGAGGCCAAGGAAAAGATCACACTCGTTCTTCCTTCAGTCGCTGGGTTGGTCCTGTACCCAGAAAAGGCCCAAGTTGGGAACGATGGACTCACCGAGAGCGTCATTCTTGATGATGACAATGAGGAAGAACTTCACCTACCGCAAATTGAAGTCAGTCAGTCGGGGAAACCTTTGGGGGAGGCGGGCCTTCCCACTTGGAATGGCGACGCGGAATCGCCCACCATGCAGCTGTCCCAGAAGCCGCGCAGGGAAATTACCGCCGAGAACGCGCATCCGAAGTGTTTCGGGAACGTCGGCGCGGCGGGGTTATCGCGTGTTTTCACGTCCGGCAGTTTCTGCCCGGAACTTTCAATTCGCGCCATGGCTCCCAAGGTTCCATCAAACGACCTGCCCGTGGAATACAAGCCCTCACTGCCGAACTTTAGAGAGAGAAGCAAACATGTTGAGAGGAGCAGGACAATTCCAGATATGCCGCGAAGGCAGAAAGATACCTTCAAGATGCCTGAAATACGGTCATCAAAAGTGTCCCTGTTTGCGCGGGACGGCGAACGAGCAAATAAGAATCTTCAATTTGGTCCTGCTTCCACGTGGAACCTGGACCGGTCTAGGACTGATATGAACGGGAGCAAATCCAGACTCCGCGAAAAACTGCAGGAAGAGCAGAAACGTCCAGAAAGCGAAAGCGACGAGTTAACGCCATCGGAATCGGGTGAAATGGGACAGAAGATTCATCAATGGTTTAAGAAAGACCGCAAGAAAGATCAGAAGAACAATGGCAACGCTATAAACTCAAAACGCTCAAAGAACATGTGGGACACTGGAATACAAAATCGCGTACATCGAGGACTCGCCTCTTCCATGATCAAACCGAACGAAAGTATAGGGAACTATTTGAATGACGTCACGTCAAGCCGGTTCCCTGAAGTCGAGACCCGGCAAATCGTAGCAACGAAATCATGAAATGGCACAAAGTTAAGCATTACCCGATGCGTTGGGATATTAAGCATGTTGCAAGGCGTCTTGTGGATTACGTAGCTGCCTGGTGCGGCCTTAGGTCCATGCTCTAATTAACGTGCCACCAAAAGTAAATGTTGACAATTGTCATTGTTCGTAACATAATCTGAAGAAGAAAACAAATCTTTGGATAGCTCAATTCGAGCATTTTTTTAAAACTGTTTCATTACAATATACGCAATCATTCGTCATTAATGTTTCTTACAGTGGAATATAATTTGCTAGAAGTTTTTTTAAACATGGATTTAAAGTAGTCACCCGAAGAAAATTCACTGATAATTATATGGACATACAAGGATGGAAAGATTTTCTCTTGAAAAACACGAATAATTTGCTGGAATATTATATAGATATCATGGAATTGCGTAATATGCAATTTTGTGGCTAGCAGTGTCTCGCATGACATTGTGACGTCACGAATCTTGACGCTCTACGGATCTGAGGACCGCTGAAAATCTTTATCTCAAAATTAACATTTTTGAGAAATGATTACAGCGGGCCCCAAACATATTTTGAAGAGGGAAGTTGTTATATTTGATCAGTAAGGCTTCCCCTTCGCAATGATATGAATTTTGCATCAATTCAAAACCCTTTTGATTCTTCAGGTGACTACTTTAAGCACTTAAATAATACAACGCACATAATATTTTGTCACTCGCTCTTTTCTTGCCACGGGAATGTTGTATTTGGATGATTGTCTTGGAACTATGGAAATTTTATTAATGCTGTGGAACTTTCCCGAATGATCTTGTGATCTCAAATTTCAATTACTACTCGTGGTCAAGGCCAAGGTATTTTATATTCATTTATTCATATATAATTATTATTGTCATTATCATTATTATTAATATTATTATTTTTTGTTTTTTGTTGGGGGGGGGGGGGTGTCATGAATGAATACAACTTCTAGCAAACAACACCGGGAAACAACATTGAAAGTAGCATTTTCCTTGATGTTAATTAAGTCTGGTCCGCGCTCTAGTTTAATATAGTGTGGCCCATTAAAAACGGACTAGCATATTTCCAATAATGCGGGGCAAAAATCACTGGTACCAGCAGATAGAGAACCTTTTTCGAAGTAAAATGGTACCAACATTGCTAAAGTTGGTTGAGTATCTTTTAAAATCATTATTATTATTATCATTTATTCACTTTTAATTCTAGACCCATTTTTTCGCGAAACAATGTCGGTGCCATTTACCGGCAGTACCCCTTGCAGAATGATAACGTCAAAATATAATATCAATATGGAGTTTATGAGCTTTAAGCAAGCTGTAATAAACGTCATATTGAATGTAAACAAATTTCCACGCACATTTTCCGCTTTTTTGTCCAGGCGTTTTTAATGACTTGTTAAACACATACATTAAATCATATACATTGTTTGAAAAGCCATTTCATTGATTGCGTTAAGAAATATGCTCCGAAGACAAAAGTCCCTCTATCAAATTTGTGAATCTTGGTATCATTTTTCATGCAAAAGGATTCTCTTTATATTTGTACCAGTGTAGTTTGACCTCACACGCTAGTCCGTTTTTCTTGGGTCACTCTGTATGGCTGTTAATTTGATATGATCATATACTTAAACTTTAGGTTTTTTCGTAACATAATGGGGAAAATTACCTTGGACTTTTCCGTAATATATACGTTGTAAAGAAATGATGGTATATGATTATACATGTACATATAAAGTCTGTTATGGTGTAATATTGAAAAGATAACATCGCAATAAAGTAGATTATGTATCACGATTTGATGTAAATGGGGGAAAGTTTTGAAATACTAAATCTCACTTGATAATGCTGTGTCCTTTATCTCAATAAATTATTCTAAAGAATTTAAAGTTAATTCTCGACTACACGTATATACAGTTTCAGAGGTGTTAGGCATTGTCGAAATCATGAAATAATCATGTCTGTAATCATAATGATCTAATAATTATGTCTGCATTGGTCTAAGATATATCACTAGGCTAAAGTAATGTGACAATTCATTGATCCCTGACTCCCGAATTTGTTCTCTCTTACATTTTTTCTCATGACCCCCTCCCCCCCCCCCCCCATTTTTCTTTCGCCCCTATATCTCCCTCTCCCTCTCTCACACACACACACACCCTCTCTCCCTATTTCTTTCTCAAATTGTCTTTCTTTCCCTCCATCTCACACTCTCCCACTCCTACCTTTCTCTCTCCCTCCCTCCCTCTTCCCTCCTCTCTCGCTAGCTGTCATTGTAGTTGTAATTTACATTCAGTATATAAAAAGATAAATTGACAGTTCATAATGCTGTACGTTTCTACACTTTTTTTTTCTTCAATTACACAAGGGCTTTAAGATGTCAAAATTACCAAAGTGACATTGTCGTATAACTGCACACTTTTGTTTCATTCAGCTTCATCTTGCCTTTAACATCTTGCTTAATGAGGTACTATTCTAATATTCTAATTGATTTGAAGTGGATTTTTGGAAATGAGGTCTTTGCTCAAATTTAATTATTTTGCCAGTATTTTTTTTCTTCGATCAGGACCTGAATTGAAAGTGCAAATAAAAGTTCTTGTGATGATAAATAAGTTCTGGTGTTTGTCTTTGAATAGTAATGCATTTTTGTGAAAGAAAATAAATATGTCATGATTGAAAGTAGTCAGAAGTATGATTAAATTAATAAATACAATTATTTTTGAATTATATATTTTGGCACCAAGGCAATCTCAGAGAGGGAGATATATAGATAGATAGATAGAGAGAGAAAGAGAGAGTGAGGGAGGGAGAGAGAGAGAGAGAGAGAGAGGGAGAGAGAGAGGGGGGGGGGGAGAGAGAGAAAGAAAGATATATATAGAGAGAGAGAGAAAGAAAGATAATATATATAGAGAGAGAAAGAAAGATACATACATTTAAAAAATATATATAGAGAGAAGATATATATATATATATATATGTTTATACAGAGAGAGAGTGTGTGTGT
Organism: Strongylocentrotus droebachiensis; assembly: GCA_035222895.1. Lineage (NCBI taxonomy): Eukaryota > Metazoa > Echinodermata > Echinoidea > Camarodonta > Strongylocentrotidae > Strongylocentrotus > Strongylocentrotus droebachiensis. The sequence continues at coordinate 1,704 of JAVYIG010017629.1, read as the reverse complement.
GAGAGAGAGAGAGAGAGAGAGAAAGAGAATGAGAGGGGAATAGTAAAGGACTGGGAGAGAAAAGGAAGGTACAGTAAATCAAGAGCAGGTTCAAACAGGAGGGAAAGGGGGAGGGGGGGGGGGGGAGGGGGAGAGGAAGAGATAGAAAGAGAGAGAGAGAGGGTGGGGGAGTTCAAGACACCCTCATTCTGAATTTAAATTCACATCTCTTGTTCGTAATAAAAACACATGTGATGGACACATTATCTTTTCATTGTGCTAACTGCTGATAAAAACCCTGATAAACCAGTTCACTAATGCATTTAAATTGTACCCATACTCCATTGACAGAGAAGGCGTTTCTTGACCACAAACTGAGGTTTTCCAACATAGCAGCAAGCAATTTACATGTATGCCATGCCATGTGTATTTCACAGACTGAAATTCTGCCGAACAGAACACATGAACAACATACGTGGTCAGACATGGTTGTGGGAAGAAACAGTCCACAAATTGTATATAAGGCCTAAAATAACAACTTGTTGTATTGCCCTTAGGGTGCCAAAACATGGGTCGGTTGGTCGGAAAAGTTTTTTTTTTTTAAACTTTTTTTGTCGCCCTCTTTGGGCCGATATTTTTCAGTTTTTAATGCTTTAATACATGTGTTTCAGCGTCATCATTCCATTTCTTTTTTACCTCATAATTATCCATGGTTCGCACGAGTGAGAATTTTTGAATAATTTGATTTTATGCATTTATATCCATTTAAACAAATAAAATACATATTTTTTTAGTCATTAATTAAAAAAAATCTTAAAAAACGTTTAAAAAAAAAAAAAAAAAATTAAATACCGACCGTAGATTTCAGATTTTTGGGTCGGTCGCAAAGGGCAATGCAACAAGTTTTTATTTTAGGCCTAACTATAATGATCTTAATGGTCTGTTATATACAATCATCAATCACAAAGGCAAAATACATGAATTATTACTAAAATGATTTCACAACAACAGGGGGGTGTTTCACAAAGACTAAGCTCAAATTTAAGTTGGACTTAACTATGGCAGGCCGTTCATGCCACTGTTTGCTCTCACCTATTACTGGCATTAGTCTCTCAAGGGACGTACAAATCCTGGTCACAAATCTACAGAAGTTACAGCTTTTGATAATTCATTATTGAAGGAAAAGATATTATCTAAAGATTATAATGGTGAGAGGAAACATTGGCATGAACAGCCTGCCATAGTTAAGTCCAATCTAAAGTCGATCCTAGTCTTTGTGAAACACTCCCCAGAACAGAAAGAGCCTGCGGCACATATAATGGGCTATCTTGAAATAAGTCTCTATATTTTCCTCATTCACAGCAACACAAACACGAAGACATACTATAAATTTACAATATAAGGTGATAGAGCATTCAATTTCCATAGACAGATTATCAATTTGACAACAATATCTTTCAAGGTGCAATATTCAAAGTTAGTTAATGAATACATTAATAGAATAAATGTTGGGGAAATATTCAAGAATAATCTTTTACAGACAAACTAGAGAATATAGGAAAATATTGAACAATGTAATAAACTTAAAGATTTTAAAGCTGCATTGCTCATCAAAAGTAGACTTCACTTGAAGTTCCTAGGCAATGTACGAGAGGTACAAGAAATTATTTGCTGCAATGACACTTTTTCAAACAGTGAATCCCTTTAATAAACAGTAATATCTAG
>JAVYIG010017628.1:0-25123 GCA_035222895.1 Strongylocentrotus droebachiensis | reverse complement strand
TATGTAGTCCACACTGGAGTGACTTTCGCTTGAAGCAGTCTTGGAACAGTTTCTTCTTACTGCACTTCGGGCACAGAAAGCAGACATCGTATTGGATCCTTTTAGCCCAGTGCTGCCTAAGGCTATCAAGGGTGTTCGTTACAAAGTCCATAACCTGACATAAACACACAAACAACATAAAATGGATATTTTATTTCAATTTTTTTTTTTGGGGGGGGGGGGGGGGGGGCTACAAGCTACTAATTCACATTTCAAAATGAAAATATCATAAGGATAGCTAGTGCACTGGCTTACTGTCTCTAAACCCATTGACTCCTGGAATATCACATTCCCATATGCTAAATACAGGTACCACCCGGTTTCAGTAGGCAATAGGGTATTAATATAGCATAACAAAGTCTGGGACACATGGACATCCATGAAAATGCATTTGCCAATTTGGGTGGAGAAATGAAATGGTCTCTCTTCCTGAACCGTAAACAGTACATTATTTTGATTTTTTTTCCCCAATATATATAGACTTAAATTGATAATGAACTATTAATGTTCTCTTGAAGTTCATTTACAATTGGGCATTAACAAGTTGACACAGAAAGGTCTATCATTTGATGAAGCACAAAGTCCATATTTTTCGTAGCTAAACTGTGTTGCAACATAAAGTGGATGTAGAGTCTTTCAGAAATAGAACTGCAGTTAGTCCTGCCATTAACTGTAGTTGATTTCTAAGTCAAGTTTTAGTGCCCTTTGGTCTAACTCTATTATCATCTACTCTATAAACTGGACTCAAAGTTCCTAAGAACAGGGGACCTTTAGTGTGAAATCAACTTCAGTTAACTCTGCATAAGACAAGTACACCGACCTATGCAAATCATGTGTTATTCACACTTCCTAAGTCAAACTATTTGTGTGCGGTCCCAACTGATTCTACTTATGCATAGTTAACTGTACTTCTTTCTATTAGACATATGTTCTATGACACATAATTTTTTTACCTGCGATAGTTTTGATTCTATGGTTCAGAAACCTTTCTCAGTTGTGAACTGGCAGACTAAAGCCAACTACCAGTTTTCTAATCGCATACAAAATATTGAACGCTGCATCGTAAATGTCAGAGAAAGGTATGCACCTCTACCTCTGTTCAGTTTTATTTGTAGTACTTGGGACCATTCTGTTGAGGTACCTACCTCTTTGACAGCACTTTGGGCTGGCGGTTGATGAATATCCCCATCATCATCAGAATCAGCAACCGCTCCTTGGAATACAGTGACCTGACATGTTCAGCAACAAAAGGTAGAGGGAAAAAGATTCAGAATCTACTATATGATAGTGTGTAATCGTGTACCATTTTCCTCAATTTTGAGAGGTTATTTATTCATATCTTCTATATTCGATTATACAGAGTATGCTCTTAAGTAAACAAAAACTGATTTACAAAAAAGAACCTATTACATTATATAATTAAAATACAATATAAAACAAACAATTATAGAAATATAAGAATGTATACATATTTAAAAGTAATAAAAAACAAACACAAAGGGTGAGTTATTATGTTGAGGTTCCGTTTTCCAGGTTCAACCATTAAAGGTATTACAAAGTTTTGGTATAGGGTCATGAATTTGGTTCAAATGAACATATTGGAAGCATATGCCATCCTACAATATTCAGTGATCGTTGTCGCGGTTGCAATCGAGTCTAAAGTTATGAAATTGTAAATAATAAACTCTTCATGTTGTATAGCTCCCTCTCAAGGTCAATATATTAATTAAGCTATAAAACAATGTTTCTTGACTATAATCAACCGATTAGCTATTCCCGTTTGGAGATTATATATCACAAACACAATATTCTGAGATTTTCATGGTCGCAGCTATCATTGTACGGCCGTAGGTGCTATTTGAAATTTATCAAGATTTTACCCGGGAGCACGGGTAAATTTTTATATTCATTTTTTCTCGAAAGCAGAAGTGTTTTAGGGGCTAAATTCTTTAGTGCTTATAATACATCCACAGGGGCATCCAAATATATCAAAATTTTAAAGAATCACTATCCACTCAATTTTCTAAATTTCCCAAAACTTTGTATTACCTTTAAGAACCCTAGACCTTGATACTGAATAGTAGGTAAAGTATCAGGGTTACACAATTTAATTCTTTCAAAAGAATAAGAGCCCTGAAGAGCTCTTGGTTCTCTTTGTATCAACAGTATGATCTAATCGTCTTTGAGAGAATGACTATAACATTGCCCGATGGAGGCTGGTTATTGCCTATGAACAGATTCGATGTGCGGCCTCAATAACTTTAACTACAATTCAGTATCTCCCCCATGGAAAAAAGGTATCGCTAACACTTGACTCAGACCTTGATAGTTGCTTCATGACAAGGTAACATCTCCAGTAAGGCATGATGCTCTTCATCAACCATTAGACTGATCTGACGATAGAAGAGAATGACTGGTTCTCCATCTCTTTCATCCATCCATCTGACTGCTCTCGTCATCAACCGATGAAACAGCCCATCTGTGGAAATGACAGACAAGAGAGATGAGCAATAGGTTATGGCTAGTGATGTTTTGTAAGCCAGCTCAAAAAAATATATTAGCTGCAATAATACTTCAAGACAATTATATATTTCTGAGAAACAACACATGAGCTTCTTACAAGATGGACTAAACTCTGACTATCAACATAGTGATAACTGTGTCTAGTCGTTTGTACACCTGACCGCCCTGACTCGTCATGTGGCAAGACTCAATCTACATTTGCCACTCTCCACCCAGGTGTTAAATGGATATCAGTAGGAAGAATTTCCTTGAACGCTGTTGGCAACCCAACGATCAGTAGCCCAGCAGAGCCGGGGTTATATTGAAGCACCGTGCACGGTGGATATGTTTGATATGAATTTATCCAATTTATCCAACATTAATATCATATCATGAAAGCAAATAAAAAGAATATCAATGACTAATCAAATATTAAAAGAAAATCATAAATACTATGTAGCTTACTATCTTTCATCACAAGGTTGAAGACAATCCTAGAATTTTCAAATCAATACATGTGTTGGACATATAGTAAAGTTCTTGTTTACTTTGGATGCATGGGTCAGCCATGGCAAGTACCTTAAGGTCAATCAAACTTGTCTATTGAGGCAACTCAAGGAAAATAGAGTGAGTGACCGCTGAAGACAGGTGGTCTTTCTACACACATTTCTTTATCAAGGGAGACAAAATGCATGGCTCTTCTGGACAGGTGGCTTTGATAGAAAAGTGGTCACTAAGATGGGTTTGACTATATACAAACCTTGTTGCGATTTAAATACCATATAGTCTCTTTGGAGCAAGAAGGGCATTATTCTCTATGGTGCATTACACGAGTTAAACCATCGCCTGCAGGAACCGAGTACCCTGTATTAAACCTATGGGAATGTAGTCAACAGGTACACACCCTTCTGGCTCTAGACAGATGATGAATTCATCCTTACCTGGTAAGAAGCCCCTGAAGTCCACATAAAAGTCTGTAGAAGATTTTATCTGTCCAATCTCTTCTAGAGAGCAATGTGATGTTAGCCTGGAAGGCACATAGTAGCGCTTCTTTACCACCTTCTCTGTCTCATTTGATACCTAAGATATCAACAAAATATATCAAGATACAATTGTTGTTGTTGAGAAATCTCAGCAAAAAACAAGGCAATTCATATTTCACTCATCGTCTCATTTTTAACATCCCACTCCTGCCACTAAGTTGTTGCAAGTTTCACAATGTCAACCTATTGAGCAATTTTGATTCCAAATTTCAGAAATAGACATTTTGTTACCAATTGTAAAGGCTTTCAAAACTCTTCTTAATTCCTACATTTCACAGCACCAAGCAATTTCTTTAAAGGAACATGTATTAGATGCAAAGATTAAAAGAATTATGGTATCCAAATTTACTATTAAGCACATTCCAAATTTGGATATTATGAACCCATTTACAAACACTTGCAACATATTCTTTTATATAATACCTGGTACATGTCCCTTGTTTTGCTCCTTTATTGTCTGTACATTTCTAGTCAAAAAAATTTGAGGTTAACATGAAACACTGAGGTTTACGTAAAACAAGATGTTTAACTCCTGTGATATTTGCTTTGTGGTAGTTCCCTACCCTAACTGAATTCCTAACTTTAGCACTGGACCAAACAATGAACCCCATCTCTAAACTGAAAACCCAATCGCAACCATAACCCTAATCCTATACTTTTTATATAATAAAGCCCGGGAATTGCTGCAGGAGCACGGGTCGGAGCACCATTTAGCACGATCTTTACCTCAGCGTCTAGTCCATCCTGTTGCTCTTGATGGAGTTGTTCTATCGGAGCCTCACAGATGAGATCAAACTTGGCCATGAGCTTGACTAAAGCCTCCTTCTGCTCCAAGAAACCTTGCCACATATGCTGAATCAACCTATCCTCTAAGATACCATCCTCCTCAAGAGTAGTCCAGGCATCGCTCACAATCCCATCCTGGAATTAAAAACACACAAAAGTGGGCTCTCATTAGGGAATTCAACACTGTTCCGGTGTTTACTCAAGAACAGGTGTTGCCAATCAACAGGATCAGCCTCCAGTTTTATCACGAACAAGCTTTATGTAATGCCCTCTCTTTTCCCAATATGGTAAAGTCCATATCTGACATTTGCATAACCCAAAGACTCTCTGAGAGATCTTCTTCCATTTTGAGTACATACTGACCTCTTTACAGAGTATTAATGTACTATACTGGGGTGTGTGCAGGTGGACCACTACACAGGGGTTTTCCCCTACTCTTATACGAATAGTGCAGTGCGTTCTCAACGTGCAAAGGTAGTGACTCTTTTCTATACGGGGCCTCCATTTAACGTCCTATCCGAGGAACGGAGTGTTTTCCACTTAACATAGCATGCGTCTATGAACAAGGGAAGGGGCACGTTAACACACAACGCAGGATGGTATTGACCTGCTTGAAGACATCAATCAGTATATCTCCTACGATGTCTTGTAGGAGAGACTGCATAGGACCTATGTTGTATGCAACAACTTTACCTGCTGCAGCTTACCCCAACATATTTAAATGAGGTTGTAATAGAGGAGGAGGATTCTCACCCTCTCTGCTGGATCCAGAATGGTAATGACCTGCTTGAAGACATCAATTAGCCACTGAGGATTCAGGATCACCATATCTCGTAGGAGAGACTGTTGGTCTTCAATGCCTCCGTAGTAGACTACATAACCCAGGTCGTGGTAGAAGGTCAGCATCGTGAGTAGTTCACGCTCAGATTCCATCCCGACTGGCTGCGTCAGTTCCTTCATCTGGGTGAATACAAATCAAATGGCTTCAAAATCATCTTATGATATGATTAATTTACACAGGGCATATCCAGCATATAGATAATAATAAAACAATACTTTTACAAAAGGCAAAATGTAGCTTGAATCTTGTGCCAAGATTTTCAAACGCAATACATCCTATAAATTATCAATCAGTTAGAAAATTCAGTAAATAAAAAGGGCAAATTGAAGAAAAAAATGGTTACAAAGAAATAAAACCCAATTTGGATTTTAAAACTTGAAGTTCAAATATGAACTACATTTATACACAATTGGTCACAAAATTTCTTCCGCTACAATACCTAAACACAAATTATTTGAAAATGGCCAAGAATAAATGATGCAGCCCTACCTGATCTAATGACATGTAATTGATTTTATCTGCAGCTAGAGCTTCCTCAAATAAGAGCCATCTGAGTGGAATCTCTTCTCCCATGTAAGGCTCTTCCATCGCTACTTTCTCAATATGTCTCCTCAAAGCGACCAGCTACAAAGAAAGGTAAGTATTGGTTTGGTTATTAATTAAAACCTCAACAACGTGACATGCAGCTCTAGGCTGATATTGTCATCATATTAAAAACATAAAAATACAAAACCAATATCACAAAAAACAAAGAAGATGTGGAGAAGAATCAACAATGGGTAATGAAAGAAGTGGTATTTCTCTTCCACAAGGCATATAAACAAACATATTTTTGAGCATGTATTATTACCGGAGGCAATTAAAGCACCAGGCTTGTGTCAAGTTTTCTAAAAAGAATAACTACTAAAACTAAATCAACGCCAGTTGATTTTAGGTCGTAAATACCTATAACTGATTTTCACCTAGCACAGTGCCAGTGGATGAAAAAAAAATTCAGTATCACCACATGTACTACCTAAATATAAACATTATTGTTCTGAATAACTTCTTGGGAACTAGCATGAAATTGAAAATGTTTTGGGAATTATCATAGAATCACATGATTCTATGAATGAGGAATAATTTTAGGATTACCATCACAAAACACTGAGATTTTGTGTCAAAAGGAATGTACATCACATCTTAACCCTTTGCTTACAGGAACCTGGTGTCCCTGTGTTAAGCCTATGGGACCTATACAATTCAGTAGTCAAAGGGTTAATAGAGTGAGCAGCTTTCATTATGTTTGTAAAAAGTCAGATATTAACAGATGGTTATTTCAACTCTTTATGTTTGAAAAAGCATCTGAATATAGGCATTGATCAAACAATTGGGACAATATTTAAGACACACAAAAAAGAGACAATTTTTTTTATCACTGTTACGAGAGTGATAAGTCTGTTGCCTTGATTATTTAGTAATGTCGATTGAGGATGGTTATATATTCATGACTTCCTTTATGTCAAGCCAATTAGTATGCTTATCAGTTACAATTTGCAGTCCGGCAAGGATGTTGGCTGTCGAGCTTATAGAGAGTTCTTTAATGGAACAAAATCACCACAATTGTAAAAAGAAGACAGCTGCAGTGGTTTGGGGGCCTGTAACTAGATGAAAGAATAGCTTGGCAAACACCATCTTGCAAGGAGGAACTATAATGAAAAGACCAGCAGATGGGCAGACAAGGAAAAACATGGACTGATGATAATGACAAGCAATGGGCGAGAAAGTCTTGAGCAGTTAACTAGAATGGCTGAAGGCAGAATGTAATGGAAAATCTGAGTCTAAAAATCTTCCACTTTTCATCCTAAAAAAATTAACGAAACATGTGGAGCAATTTGTGCAGCACTTTGTAACTGCAAGGAAAGGCCACTTGACCTTTTGGAATGGCCGGATTTAATTGGATGGGATAGATAATTAGTAATACTCTCATGCTACAGCGTTACTATAAATTGTGATAGTTGATGATTATTTGTAATGTACCTCTTCATCTGTGTCCTCTAAGCTGTTTTCAATGGCATAATACTTGGGGACTACATGGCATTCAAACGGCTTCTTCTTGATAGATTTCCGGATCTTCTCAAAGGCAGAGTCAATCTAGAAGACAGAAAGAGCGAAATGAACAGAAAATACACAAATTAGTCATAATTTTAAACATGCATGCATACCGCACTTTAGTTGAGATCATGATAATTCATGGAAACAAAAAGAATGCTGATATGAAATAGCATAATGCAATTGAATTCTACCATGATATCTCACTGTTTTGAAAAACAAGGGAAAAATGAGATGAACATATCAGTGGAGAATTAAACAAAATCTGTATAAAAATAAGAAATTCATTAAATGTTGAAGTTGTAACTTAAGGTCCTCTCCCATTTGCTGGTAGTTACATTTCACATATTTTAATTTTCTAGCTTATCAATGAAAGAATGGGGCTGTGCAAAAAACATGTTTGTACTATTTACATCTAGGGTGCACAATGACTGAAAATTGTATTCAGATGATGAAATAAATATTTGTTTAAATCTACTACTTTTTATAATCATGTAGAATACGTGTACCATGCTCATGCCACATGCATGCATCGTACACTAAAGGTATATGTAAGTCCTGGAAGTGGGTCGAAATTACATCTCGGCATTTGGGGTACTGGTGATATCGAGAATTACAGGACCGTCAGGAAGAACAGCTGCTTAAAGGTATAGACCAGTTCTGGTCATGCGATTGCATTGTGAAAGAAACATTGTGGAATTGATCAGAAAATGTTGATCATCTAGCACATAAGTATTGATGTGTATTGCAAGGTTCTGAAATCATCAAAATGATAAGAAATTTGGCTCAGTCTTGGTAACGTTACAAGCACTGTACACAGAAAGATGTATTGGGACTACCCTATATCTATCCAGTCCAGATAGATATTTATTAATAATTTACCAAATATATCAATTAGTAGGCGGTTTCCCGGCAAAATTTGTATCATCACGCATTAGTCAAAACATATTCTTTCACATGATTGGTAATAAGAGCTTCCATTTCATTTTTGAAATGGAGGCTTTTCCAAAACTGGTCTTTACCTTTAAGGAGCATCCTGGGGTAAACAAAATTATTATTCTATCATCAACATTTATAGACATGTATATCATAAACCATTACCCTTTTCTTTTTCTCTTTGGCATCTCCTTTCACACCTTCTCGATGGGTCCCAACGATGAATATTGGTGGAGATTTCTGGGCTGTTTTAGACGTATTCTTACTCCTGACCGAAGAGGGTGCCACAGCATGGGCAAAGATGGAACACAACCAGAAATTGATGAACTCTAGACATGTCAGTTCTGATTTGGCACCTCCTTTAGCCTGTGTTTCGATAAAGAAGTATGTACCGGTAGGATAAGGCGATGCTAAAAAACACACTGAAACACCATGCATGCTTTGTAATCATTCTAACAGGGTAACGCATACACGTCCATATCCTACTCCTCACATCCAACATAACTTTCAATTTTGTTGTCGTTGAATGATTTATTGATTTATTTATCTTCATTATCTTCCAAAATAACAAACCAATTACAGCATGATAATCAAATCATATAATTAATACATTATCACAATTATGTACTTAAATTGTAATATTACCCCCCAAAAACATGAAAAAGGATTGCAACATAAACTAAGCTTGAAGCATGGTAAAAGTTCATAATCACTGTATACAAAAGAGGAATATTGTGGAAAAATACTTTCTGCTATACTATTAAACAAAATGGGGGTGAAATGAGATGTATGAGAAGATGACAGGGGTAGATGGTACATTAATCATCAAGAGAAATAGCAGAAGGCCCTACTCCTTGATATTTAATTATGATTGGTAATTTTTTCTCCAAATTTGATCACTTAATGACATGCCCAAGTGTGGACGCCATTGACATAGATGACCTTGTAGGGCTATGTGTAATTTCGAGCAGAGACTGACTTTTCATCCTTTTAATCTCACACCATGCTCTCAAAAGAAGAAGAAAGAAAGATTAACATATCACAGATTTAATTGTATCAACAATTTACACATATATTAATCCAGAAGGAAACAGGTAGTTGGATCTATATTTAAAATTAGTCAAAATGAACAAGATCGAGCTATCACAATATCTACACTTTAAAAATACATTTTACACAAATAATAATAATAATAATAATAATGGTGGCTTCTTTTATAGCGCACATGTCTGTCACTTTGTGACGCTCCTGGCGCTGCCCTGCTTATTACCCTGGCTTTAGCAAGGCAGCCACTGCGGCGCTCTAGCATTTCAAGGAATTAATTCCTGCCAGGTACCCATTTACATCGCCTGGGTTGAGTGTGGCAAATGTAGATCAATGTCTTGCCAAAGGACATTAGTGCCGCGGTGGGACTCTAGCCGCGGACCTTAAGATCGACAGTCCGTCAACGTATCCACTCGACCACGACACCTCTACGAATGAATGATGATAATATGTATAACTTTACGGATTAAAATTTTGCAAGTAACTAATTTTTGGCAAAGAAAACACACCACTATCTAACAAGCAGTATAAAATGAAATTAAGACATACCATTTCATAATACTCGTCTCTGGATTCAGGGGGAACGACAGAATCCAAACTTCTACTGAGATCAAAGACAATGACATAGATGGCTCGCCACGTCAGAAACACCTACAGGAGAAGGGAATAAAAAGATGCATAAGTATTTAATAACTACCATGCTATGTTGTTTCTATATGCTCTGTTATTTCTATAATAATATGGGACCTCAGGCACTGTTTATATACGGTTATCAACTTAATCATTCATACCCCTTGTAATTTTGATGTTTTGGCGGGTTTTCGTAACCCATGAATGATAAGTGGATTGGTTGAGTTAGGGCCTTTGTTGAATATATTTAGATTCAGATGTCATATTCTCAAGAAACATAAATCTGGACATATCAATATTTCACATACTTAACAAATTAGAAAATTTGATAAGGGTATGAATAATTGAGTTGTTAACTGTATAGAGAGTATAATACAGCAGTAAGGGCAAAATGTCTCTATATTGCGATATCTGTAATCAAACCGAAGACAAAGCATTAATTCTCGAAAATGTATGAAGTTCTTTGGATATAACTGACTGATGAAGACCCTCTGGCTCCATATTCATAGCCATTATAATTTGTGAGTATTTATGCTACAATACATGATGATAAACTGACCACTTGCATACATATTATCAATTCCTAGATCCATGAGAATGACATGCCAAAAGAAACTTCTGTTAAAAAACCAAAAATATTACAAAATTAAGACATATTTCCAGAGAAGTTGCAATTTACAGCACTTTATTAGATAGCAAGAAGTCAGCGATTCTAGACTAATGTTTTTACATCTACGACGGGACCACACGTTAATACGCATGTATAAAACTGATGGTAAAACCAAATTGTAGGCCAATAGCTGTGCATAAATGAATACCTGTACCCTGAACTGAAGCATTATATTGAGACAGTGGGGGAATAGCCTCAATGTCAGTTCTGAGTTTCTTTGAGAATAAGAAATCTTTACTGAAACTGATTAGAAAAAAAATCCCATGGGAAAATATTAAATTTTTACGACATGAATGCCATGAGGGACGTATGGGAAACTATAGTACATAATATTTATTCAATTTTTTCAAATACCAGAATCTAACAATACAATACAAATGTGCTTACATCGCAACAAGGTAAAATTTACAAGTTAACTAAAATTCTTTAAATGAAAATAAGTCTCTTTTACCTGATGGGTTGTGTAGTATATGTCGTGTCCAGCAAAGTCCCATATACTTAGTGAGACTCCTTCTCCTCTACCGCTATCAGTACTGTCTGTTCCTATCTCCTGAGGATTGAAGAAAATTAATACACATCTGTATGAACAATTATCAAAAACAAATTTCCAAATGTACAAAAAAAATAATGGGAACATCAGTACTGATCCTGAAGATAATCACAAAACAACTTTGTCCAAACTTGTATCATGAAGAAATCTTCTATATTGCATACTGTAGCATTATTTTTAAGCAGAGTATGAGCAAAAAACATCTGGTAAGAATATATATGTTCACCCCAGTGCAGCAAACAAGAATGTATGAATTAGTCCAACATGCCCCTGAACTCTGAATGAAGGAGCTGCAAGTCTATTGTTCCCTTACAATTTTATTATCTCCATGAAGACCTGCTCCATAAAAGGTAACTTTTATATTTTTCAATTGATAAAACTTCCTCACTCTTAAGTGCCTCAGGGGCCCATTTCATAAAACTTTTTATCTACCGGTATAACAAAAGCTAAATTCCTATGACAAATTTGCTCTCAGCCAATCACATGCCATGAATTCAGTAGCTTATAACAGTAGCTTGTAACTTGTTATTGATATCAAGTTTTATGAAACAGGGCCTAGGTTCTAACCTAGATTTTTCATCCCACTCCTGACACGGTGACACCGAACAGTTTTGAGATCAGCTGGGGGTGTTTCACAAAGCATTTGTATAATGACAAATGACAAAAATCAGTGACAAATCTACTGATAACCAATCAGAAGCAAGGATTTCAGTGGCTTATAACAAAAACTGTCATTTGTCACTGATGACAAGTTTTGTGAAACACCCCCCTGGTCTGCTTACATGTAAGTTTTTGTGTGGAAATGCTGTTACATCCCATTTCTTCCTGTGTCTAATGGATTATCTGCAGTTATACACTCCTGTGGAAACACATCATAATCTGATGATACCAGCACCTGTAACAGATTATCATACCTGTTGTCGGAGGTGGATATATCTGTGTATGGTGGCTGTCACAGCTCGGTAGAAAAGTTGCTGTTAAAGCTGTTACGCAACACTCACTTTCCAGACATCTAGTCAACCTGGTAAATTCTGTTAGCTGCGCGAAAATATGGTTTGTTGAGCTTTTGAAGAAACAGACTCATTACATTCTGCTAAGGGTTACTATTAAAGCCCCTCTTAAAGTGTTCGGAGCCCCAAATTCGCCAAAGATTTGATAGCAACATTTCACTTAAATTGTTTCATAATGTGAAAGAGGATGTCATTTAAAACACATTTCTGCAAGGAAACAAAATAAAGACGTGCCTGAATACAAATATTGATAAAAGATTATATAATTTGTGTTTTCTGTTGTACACAAAATGAATAGTACCTTTAAGCGAACCTGTTCCTTAAGCATTTTCTCCACCAGGCTTGCTATTTGATTCGGCATATTGTCATCCTCTTCTTTAACCTTGGGCGCCTCCACATTATCCAAGACAAAATCTTCTGCAATAAAGAAGAATCATATCTATATTTCAAGGATATCTGCATTTATAATTTATCTACATTTGCCACTCTCCAGCCAAGTGTAAAATGGGTGACAAGGAGGATGCTAAAGTTAATTTGGCTGGATTGGCATGTGTATGCTTGTAAAATGGCGTAAGGCCAAAATACTCCCCAGGGAATGGAGCATGTGCACTTTCATGGTATCAGACATTGGCCTACAAATGTGACTCTTATTATCATTATCATTATTATTATGATATTTCATGTAACTGACATTTCATAAGTCAGAATTGATTACAGTTTAAATTGTGCACCGAGTTATGACAAATTTCTGTGATGACATGTTAAAAAGGCGTTTTAAGGAGTACTAATTTGTCATCAACTTCCAATTATACTCTATATATTACGGCCGACGAATCACGATTTGATCTAGTGTTGAGAACACAAAACAAACAACACAACCAAACTAAAGATTTATTTAAAAAAAGACACAAACCTGCTTCTTCCGGATTTAGGCCTCTGCCATCAGTAGTATCGGTGAGTGGTTCTGAACTTTCTTGATTCTGTACACAAAATAAATCAGCATCAAGATTGTCATCGTGCAGGCTGTGCAGCTTGCACTGACCGAATCACAATTAGCAACTAATAATACTTTTTTAAAGTGGTTGTTGAGATGATCCCACTATTTATTTGTTTACACTGTCATTCTAGACTGATCTAGAGCAATTTATTGCGTCACTGCATGACTAAGTACTTGACATACTAGATGCAAACAAACAGCTTATCGATGTGCTGGAGTCACTTGAATACTTGAATGGCTTATACCAAGATAAATTTAAACTTGCGCTGCACTAATGAAATTGAAGATCAAAACAGCATGATAATAAGAATGCACTTTCTAAAAAAGCTTACATACTTTGTGGCTGTTAGACTTGTGCATCAGAATTTAATATCATGAATCACATGAAACAGAGACTTTGGTATACTGTCGTGCATTGTAGTCTCAGTCCAGATATATTTATCATTCTTCACTTACTACTCGAGTATCTTGCTATTAGACTCATTGACCAAATTTCCAGCATTATTTATTTGTTTGGACAGTCATCATAAAACTTTTTTTCTTTCAGACAATATTTTACTTCTCCATTATAATCATAACTTACTACTACGTTTACTTTTATGGAGATTTTTATTTGGATTAACAAAGTATTATAGCCATTTTATTCTCTCTCACTGGTCATATTAGTAAAAATATACCTGTATGGAGATAATAAATTACCTGTGGTGGGGCCACGATCAGCCTCTTTGCTATTTCATCCGCAAGAGCTTTACTATATTCGTTCTCTGTGAAAATAAACATCATGTAACATATTATACTTTGTTATCAGATATTCAGTGGCGTTCGCAGGATTTTTTTCAAGGGGGGGGGGGGGGGTTAACATGTTTAAATCAGGCCGAAAAAATTGATATTATATTGTAATGTAAGATTACTCTAGGGGAACTTAAATCTTATGGTTTTAAAGAAAAAATTCACTTGCAACCCTGCCTTTATAGCAAGGTGAAAAATACCAGATAGCTAAAAATATGATGTAATTTCATGCAACTTCTTCATTTGTGGTTATACACATCGTGGTTCAAATGTTGTTTTCTTTAAAACGTACGGCTAAAAAGGAAATGTTTTTGGTGACTTCTAACAACATGCTATCCATGATAAGAATAAAAGCTCTGAATGGAAAAGAAGCTTGTGAAAGAAAGGGGAATTTGTGTTATCTGACTGTACATGAAATGGGAAAGTTGTTTCAAAATTCTTTGCAGTCTATTAACGAATTTGCTAATTCGACATTAACAGATCGAGCAGGATAAAAACATTGATATTGCTAAGACATCATAAGCATTCAATTCACTTCTGTTATCTATATTACCACTACAAGAACTATAACTAAGTGATTGCTATGTCAGGTAATTTTCAGACAGTGATAACAATGAGCATGATAATAACAATATCAATACTAGTGATGACATTAATAATAATTATAACAACAGTTGCAAGCTTCTAATAATAGACATTTATAAAACAAAGACACTATGTGCTTAAAACTCACAACAACATACATTTTGAACAAGAGATATGCTCTTAGTTTTGATTTTAAATGTTTTCCGTCACCATTTGTCACCAACAGTTTGAAGAAGAAAAAAAAATCAAAATTAAAGATAGACTATTGCGGAGAATGTCATATTTCTTTGCCGTGAAAATCAAAATCTTTGTTGAAGTTCTACTTACCTTTATAATCTTCATTCTCATGTCCTTTCTTGTGAATTGACCACATTTTACCGCCAGCCTTTGCAACTTCGATGCTAATTTCACAAGAGTTTGTTGTTTCTACACCGTCTGTTATTGCCTCGTTTTCATCAAATCTGTAGCATATAATAATAACCATATCAATGATGATAATAATAATACAATAATAATAATGATTAAAGTTCGTCTATACAGTGTGAGTCCAAAAAAAGTTTACACCTAGAAAATTGCTAATTATTTAAAAAATCATCTATGAACAGTAAATTATTATACATCTTATGAAAGAGTGTTTTATCACAAATCATTTGGTATCATTTGTGTGTGGTCTGTGTTTACGCTCGGATGAACTGGAGAGATTGTTTAATAGAGTGCCAAAGTAATACATGTGATGTATGAATAAAACAATTGGGATTTGGGTATTGATTCAGTCTGTGCAGATCCAAATAACATCCCTAACAACATCATGCCACACAAATTTAAATATCAAACATTTGTGCGCGCGTGTGTGTGTGAGTTAGTTTCTGCAAAAAGCAAATGCAATGCATCTCATTTGATACATTCAATTAATTCTCTCTTACTTTTGCGCAAGTCGATTTTTGCACTCTCGCAAAAAATGCCTCCTGTTCATCTAAGCGTGAAGACATACCCCACAAAAATGATAACAAATGGCAAATGATTTAGGATATAACACTCTTTCACAATATGTATGATAACCTTTCATTCATAGACGACTTTTCTAACAAATGACAATTTTCGGAGTTTGTTTGTACTCACAAGGTGATATTCTGATATTCTTCAACTTAGGTGTCATATTTTCCTGATACTTCTTATAATCATGTGCACATTTATATCTAAGATAATGTATTTCTTCTCTATTCACAACAATTACACCTACATGTATTAGACATTATTTTACCACTGCTTATCGGATTTTGTACAAACTTTCACAAATAATAATAATAATAATGAACGTTATTTGTTTAGCGCATATCACTGATATTTCTTCTATCCTTCAAAGCATCTTGCTATAAAGATATGATAGCCTTACAAAAAAAAGATACTTGCAAATAGCTTTGGGACAAGTTATAACTTTTGTTCATAAGTTTTTCTTTATTTTCTGCAAACCACAAAAATGATTATGTCGTCTATAAAATATAAACTAATATCCTCCAATAGACAAACATTAAAATGTAATGTAAGTTATGTAACATTTGAATAAAAGATTACAAATTTAATACATAAATAGACATCACAGCACGATTATAAAGAAATACAACTCATAGCTATCACATTATTGTAGACATAATTTGCACATTCACAAAATTGATCACAAACCGACCGCAGTGTACAATAAATATAAATTGTCACTGATTTGAAATGATACTATTGCAAACAAAAGAGAAAATAAGAAGTTAAATGCGATTTAAAAGAAGGAAAAGTAATCACTATCGGAGTTATTTTCATTATCGATAAGACAGAATAAACCAGATCAAAAACATCTTGCTACCTGATCCTTTATTATTTGGGACGAAGATTTCATGCATCCAAACAGAAAATGTTAAGTCAACGTGACTGGTAATAAATTGTCTTTATTTTTTGTTCTCAAGTGAATGGAAGAAATACATAATACAGAGACAAATAAACAAGGAACGATTAAGAGATAGATAGAGAGAGAGAGAGAATGAGTTACAGAGAAAGAGAGAGAATGTGTTAAAGAAATATTTTACTTACCCTTGTCCTGTAAGAGTTTTCTTTAGACTTGTCTTTCCAACACGTTCTTGTCCAACAAGCATCAGGCGAGTTCGGAATACTTTCTTCGTGCCAGCTTGAGCTGCTTCGGCATACGCTCGGCGTGCTCTTGGCCCCCTAGCGAGGATCTCAGGAGGTGCCGAAAGACCACCGAAGGAAATCTCATCCCGATTGCTCCCCGAGTCTTGTTTTATAGATGTGAGTGGGTCGTCGTTTTCCTCATTATTATCACTGTCATCTTTAATAATTACGATCAAGAAAAACACAACAAATACGTCAGAATAAAGACACGAATTTGGCCTGCCACAGAAAGCGAAACCGGTTCTAAAGTATAAAAACGCGAAGAGAGCAAGAAGAACCATCACGGTAAAGAACTTAAAAGGACGCGTTTTTATTTACCGTTTCAATTTGCCGCAAAAAACGATCTCATCATCATAGGCGACTCCAAACTGACCGATTTGTGGCTGTTCGAGGTGATGTGATTTTTGTTATTTTGTCCGGACTGTTCTCGGTCTGGGTTAGGTCTTGTTGGTGTGACTGATGTATCTTATTTAGATACAGCACTACATTTTCCAAGCAAAGCCCCCCCCCCCTCCCAGAAATAGATATGGGGATGACCTGGGCGTATTCTCGTAAAGAGTTACGATTGATCCAGATTGATCGTAAGTCCTCCAAACAAATCAATCGCACACTTTTATTACGTACATGCACTCCGTTCTCATTATACAGAGTTGCGATTGATATCAAATTGCGATGAATTTGAATCGTGAAAGGCCCCTGGTATTTTGAAGAAGAAAACAAATGTCGGGATTTAAAAGCAGCTGCTGAATAAGAAATAGACCTCCTGAATAGAAGAAGAAAAAACCAACAAATAAAACTCACAAAGCTATTACGTGTATTAATACTCGAGGAATAGGCTCAAATATCCTCAAACTTTCTGCTGTTCTTTCAAATGATGTTGCTATAGACATGTTACATAAGATGCGGAAAAAAATCCAACGTGTCTTGCCAACAAAAATATGAAAAGAAGGCAAATACCGAGTGAAACATTCTTCTTTATACGAAAAAAAGAGGTTTAATTTTGTTTTCACATCGGCCACTTTTACGGCCTTAAACAACAGAACGAGTGCAACATTTTACTCCAATTCAATGAAGGTTCTTCTTCCAATAATTTTTTTATATATTTTGTATTCTTATACTCGGGTTATCAGTATAATTTGAGGCAACATTTTTCTTTTGATGTGGTAGGTTTAATATTTATGAACCTATTTGGAGATTTCGCAGTACATGCAGCGATGCATTCATCGTTGACTCTCAATCAAAGGGTTGAGGGCTCAAATTCCAGCCTGGTATACTAACGTCCTAATCCACATTAGCCACCCTCAACCCAACCTATGGAGGTGTAGTAGTACAGCGGTACATTTTACTTGACTCTCAATTCAAGCTAGGCTGAGGGTTCGGACCCCACCCTGGCACAAACGTCCCTTTGCAAGATGTTAATCCACATTTGCCACTCTCCGCACAGGTGTAAATGGGCACCTGGCAATTGCTGAGGTCATTATATAATTCCAGGCCCTTCACGAAGAATAGCATTGGAACTGATGCGGCTTGCCTGGGTAACAACATTATTATTATTATAGGTTCCAACGGGTACCTGATTATAGTGGGAGTAAAAATAATTATAGAGCCCTCAGGAAATACAGCAATGACGCTGAATGCCTCTCCCCTGGAAAAATAATTTTTTTACTATCAATTATCACTATTGTTATTATTACATTGTATTATGATGATGATTGTTATTCTTAGGATTATTATTGTATAACGTTGGTTAGATATTTACCATAATCCCCGTATTGCGATATCAATGTCGTAGAGAGCTGTCGTACAAATGATGGTAATTTTGAGGGTAAAGGTGAATCTGTTAAATCTTTATTGATTTCAGTCTTCCCTTGATGACTTTCATCGTCGTTCTCCACCCTTTTTCCTTGCCCAGCTTTAAAAGAACTCTTTCCACTTTTCTTTGACAGGTTTCCATAGACATCGAGGCCGATCTGAGCGGCGTCCTTTACCATTCCTCCCACGCTTTCTTTCCACAGTGCATGGTCTTTCTTTTTGAATGACGATTCGCTTTCCTTCGTCGGGATAATAAAGTCCCTGCTACTGTCAACCTTTGCTTTCTTCTTGGTGCTACTCTTGTTTACTACAGGCTTTGGTTTTACTTTGGTTGCCGCAGTCTTACCCGATGTCTCCGACATCGGCTTACTCCAACTAACATCCACATTGTCCAAATTGTCATCACGGAAAGCTGATTTAGCGTACTTTCCTCTTAGTCTGGTGGGACCCATGTCGGGTTCGTCCTCACCTTTAGGTTGAAGAGAAACCTTGGTGCTGGTCTTTTTCCGAACAGCTGGTGCACTGGATACTTTCGCTGCTGCCTTCGTTCCCAGTGCCTTCGGCACGTCCAGCGTTTTACCGGGACCAGCTGATTTAGCCGACTTTCCTCGGAGTCTAGTGGGACCCATGTCTGATTCATCCTCACCTTCAGGTTGAGTGCTAGTCTTTTCCCGAACAGCCGGTGAACTCGATTCGGGATATGATTTCAGTGTTTTCATCTCTCTACTTCTCCTTTTGCTTTTATCTCTTATCAAATGGGTTACCTGCAAAGACCCTTCACTCTTCCCAGGAATGTGGTCTCTTCGCGGCCCTCTTGGAATCTCCGATCTCTCGCGTCTTTGAAACCCTTCTGGAGTGGCATTCATATGTGGTTTGGTCGGAATAGCGGGAACGTCACTAGCGGAACCTTGGAGTTCAGGGTTATCACTTTTCTCAGGCATCTTTGCAGCGCCCTTGACGTGCGACGACGGGGATATCCTCTGGCCGGATACAGACTGTGAAACATCGCTACTCAGAGACAAACCTGCCTTCTCCATGTTTTCGACTTCTGTCATTCGTAACAGAGTTTTCCACGCCGGTGTTTCCACTTTTTCAGGAGCAGTGAGGCTTGGTGCGTTGGCAGGCGTGGCTTCTGGGCCGTTTGGTCGGGGTGCCTTTTTTACCCTCATCGAGACAAGAATAATACGTAAAGATCACCAGATTAGAATGAATTGAAAACAGATGCTTGACCCTCTTCAATTTCCTTTAAATTGTCCTTACATTACAAAACTTTGGATCAAAACCTTGGTGGCTTGGTTTTTGTAACTCTCTGCTGGTATGTCACACACTAGTGTGTAAGGTCTATTCACTTATTAGTGACAAGGATATGTCACAAACACTGTGGGTATTCCTTTGAAGAAGGACGTTAGCTAGCTAGCTCAGGACGACATAATGTACTTCCTTTTCTTCATATCAAACCAGAAGTGACAAGCTGCAAACGATATAGTTTTCAATTCTCGTATCCCTTATGTTCTCCTTTGATTGTAATATAATCATTTGTTATCAATGAAAATGGAAATACACTGGTCGTTTGTGATCAATAAAAAATAAAATCTGGTAACGTCGTTCTCAGATAAATCTGCAAATGTGTTGTTTCTTTCTTTTCCTCTAAATGTCCAGTCCTATGGTTAAACAAATAATATTGTCTGAGTCTTAACGTTTCAGACTTTGATGTTTGTTGAAAATCAGACCCAACGGGACAGTCAAATCATTCAATACATGACGACAGGTTGCTTTAGAATCCCGATTCGTACAGTAAGGAGTAGTTCATACTATTTGTTTAATTTAAGTCTTTTGTTGATTATCCAAGTTAAATCCTGAAGCAAATGATTCTATAGAAGTCGCACAGTGAAGTTTCATCAGCAAACATGAACAGTTGTCGGACGAGCTGAATTAAAATCCTCCTAGTCGCTATATCAACATGATTTAGAATAGCAGGGGAAAATTCCTCCTTCACTAGTACACATAGACTTGTTACACTGTAGACGGCAATCGTTGTAAAAAATAACAGCGCAGTATGGCCCTAGATGACTAGCGTGTGCATGGACTTCCTGTCCAAAACTTAAACGACCATACGTCAATATATTTTCGAGAATACTCTTCTCGCGCTCTGAGCTTCCGCGAAGAAACACAAACTTTCAGCAAAACGTCTGATAAAAGACCTGCTATTGAGAATTATCCATCGAAGGTTTACTGAGCTGGATATAGGTCTCTTCCCTCAATGAGCTTGAAACAGTATGCAAACGAAAAACAACTGTAGAGCACACTATGAGCTGCTCAGTAAAACTCTCGTTGTAATCTTCGAGCTGGAAATAAACGCGATAATGAGTATATCCGGAGTTTGATGGCCTAAACAGCCTGGATGATCTGCAGCCAAATGCTGCTGCCTTGTATTACAAAGTCTACTTCCGCTAACAATTTCCCTTCAGTGCGTTACTTTTTTTTCTTGCTACAATTACTGTTAGTCTATAGCCGTGTTTCTTTCACTTGTAATAGGTTCAAACCAAATGCATCCGATTGAGTCTGGTGAATAAAGACTGACCATCCTAATCGCTAGACTCATATATAGTGGTGAAGTGTGACGTCATCGAAATTCTATTTTTATAATTTTTCAATTTTTCTAACCATTAGGAGCCAGAGCATATAACACTTGAGTTCATATAGGAAATATATTGATTCAGATGGTCATATATCAGTCAATGCATTTGGACATTATTTTTCATGCTCTTTCGGAAAATGAAGAAAAATTGAGAAATTCTAAAAATAGATTTTTATGACGTCACAGCTTCGGTACTGACTCCCGGAATCTTGAAGCATAATGGTTTGCGAAGTGTTTCTAGCTCAGTCATTTATCTCATTAATGGTTTGGTTTTTTTCCCTGAAAGCTGAGAAAGCATACAAGCAACCAGAGAACTGACCACTTTAAGTCCTCTCCCAAGGACTCGGTAATGAGGATTAATACCAAGTTAAAGGGCGCAAGCGCATCGACTTGGTTTCGAACCCGGAACAACAGGAATCAACATATATTTGGATGTCACCCGACTTTTAAAAGAGCAGGAACTCTGTCAATCTACATGTGGAAATTTAGGAGAGTTCAATTGCGACAAACAAATCAAATATTTAGAAATACATGCACATGTAGTGTATCTTTAGGCAAGACTAGTAAGGAAGTATCGATAATGGTTTGTTTCCGTTAACTGTTGTTTTATAGGGAATGAAGATGACATGTTACCGGTACATGCATTATACTGAGCTTATTCGAATTTAAGCATGTTTTGCCGTTGACTGATTATGGGGTAAAACATTTATTTGAGTTCGAGTGTCTTACAGAGATTCCAGAGGTTTTAGCAGAAAACTCCCATTTGTGTCTTGAGATTAGCTTAACCAGGCTAACCACGGTTGTGAGAGAGAGAGAGAGAGTGTGTAAGAGATGCAGAAAGAGAGAGAGAGAGAAAAAAAAAAGAGATGCAGAGAGAGAGAGAGAGGGGGGGGGGGGGGGGTAGTTCCTTGGAAACCTCGTAACATGTGGATTTAAAACTAGGACCCCGTGAAGCTGGTTCCCGATATGAGCCCTATACCATGTGAATACTACAAAGGCTATTGGTTGAAAACTATATACCGGGCATGGTGGCTCAGTGGTTAGAGCGCCCGCCTCATGAACGGGAGGTCGTGGGTTCGAACCCCGGTCGAGCTAGGCGCTCATCATAGTAGATTGGAGAAGGGTAATAATAGGGACTTTTAGATTAGATTTGCGTGGACTGATACGTGTGACGTCCATTCAAGGCAGTGCATTAAAAGGACGTCGATCGTAGCAATCCACGTTGTCGTTGTGCAAATCTAAAAGTCCCTATTAACATATTATGTTCTGCAGGGCCCGCTGGAAGAGCAGTTTCATGATTGATTGATTGATTTTATTCGTCAAGTATAGTACATTGAATGCATACATAAAGCAAAATGGAACGAGAAGATACATTGACAGGATAACCCATGAAAGCCGGAAAAGGCTTATTTCCAACGGGGTCCTATAACTGAAGTGACTACCCTAGGTAAATGAAACGTTATTTATTATTGTATATTATGTTAGTACCGGGCTGGGATTCGAACCCTTAACCTTTTGAGAGCCGGTTGAAATCATGTCCACGGTTGTTGAAAAAGAGACAGATTGATTAACAAAGGTAAAATGAAAGTGGTTAGGATAATACATACACGTTCCTCAAATTAATTAAAAAGGAAAAAACAACAACCTGGAACTTGGTTTAAAGGAAAATTATTATCGTTCATTTTGTCAGAAGAAAAATGTTTCTTGTGTTCTCATCTTTCAGAGCGACTTTTGTAAGAAATGCAAACATACTATAGACTGAAAGTGACACACTAACCTAAAAATGT
This sequence comes from Strongylocentrotus droebachiensis, assembly GCA_035222895.1. Classification (NCBI taxonomy): domain Eukaryota; kingdom Metazoa; phylum Echinodermata; class Echinoidea; order Camarodonta; family Strongylocentrotidae; genus Strongylocentrotus; species Strongylocentrotus droebachiensis. The sequence continues at coordinate 2,198 of JAVYIG010017628.1, read as the reverse complement.
TTGTTTTTTCTATTTAAAGGTCATATTCATATTCTCATCCCGGCATTGTTGTGAAAATATTCATATATCCATATATATATTTATCAAATAGAGGTGTTGTGGTATAATGGAAAGTCTCCGAATGATGAACTCCTAGGTTCGCATCCCTGCCGCAACACTTACACCCCTTGGCGAGACATCAATCTACATTTGCCACGTTCGACCCAAGCGTAGTGAATGGGTACTCCCCCCCCCCCCCCCCCAACTTCGAGAACGGAGGGACCGCATTCATGATCCCAAAATCTCCGATTAAGGGATACTTTTCACGCAGCAAAGTCGGGCTTGTAGTACATAAAAACAAAAATCGGCCCGTATTGATTTTACACACCGGACTTATGGGGGGGGGGGGGGGGGGTTCAAAGGGAGGGAACATGCATACGCAATACCCTAAATAACACTGAGTGGGGGGGGGGGGGGGGAGGCGGGATTGGTAGCTGGTAGGATTTATTCCTAGACTCCACTGAGCGCTACGGTTGCCGAAGCTAAATCCGGGATAATCAAATCCGAAGTAATTTAGAAATGCATAGACATGTTGGATATGTTATATGATGAAGATTATGTGCTTCACAAGAAATGTATTATAATTATCAAATAAATACTGACGATGATAATGAAGCTGATGATGATGATGATGATAACAATAAAAATCATGATAATAATAATAATATTAAGTCTTTTTTTCCTTCTACAAGGTAGCCTCCTTCGTGTCAATATTGTTCTCCCGGGGGGCCCTGCAATCATAGTATTACACCGATTTCATCTGAGCTACCATAATAAGGCGCTCAACCATTCAAGGAATTGCTCGCTACCGCGTACCCATTTACTACACCTGGGTGAGGAGTGGCAAATGTAGATGAAATCTTGCCAAAGGACTTAAGTGCCGCAGCGGGACTTGAACCGCGAACCATTGGATCCACAGTCCAGCAACGTATCCACTACAGTATTCTGTTTGATGATGATTGTTTTTACCTGACTGCTAAGAAAACATGTCTATGAGTGTAAACAACTAGGGACTTGGTACTAAAAAGGGTACGAGCGCATTGACTTGGTTTCGAACTCGGGACCTGCCGGTTACGAGACCCTAACATAAATTACTATCAAATAAACCTGAACTGTTTTAGAAATTTAAGACAAAGATATAATTACCTGCGTATTTTATATCATCGGCGAATCCTTGATTGGACGAAGCGAAATAAGGGCTTTCTGCAAATATTGACTCTGACATGCCTCCATCGAAAGTGGTTGTAGCTTTATTTGCTGACGAAGGTACCTCCACATTCTTGAAACAATGTGGGCTCACTTGTTCCGGCAACCCTATGAAAAGGTTTTTTATAATAAAAATTAACAATAATAATAACAATAAAAACAACAATGATACCAATAATAATGATGACAGTTGAAAATGCAAATCCGATAAACGATTTCTTTTTTTGAAAAACGTTTTTTGGGGAGATCCGTACAGAAACTGTCAAGCTCCGCGATTTCTTTTACGATCTACTCTTCATTCGTTTGTTTACGCTTCGTCAACTCAATTTACCCTTTTTTGTTATCCTTCATGAAAACAAACTTTCATGAGTTATTCTGCCGGGTAGGCTATATATTTTTCATCCCAATCGGGCATTTCTTTTTGCTTTGAAAGTATACAACCAAAGTATACGATACAACGAATAAAACCAAATTGAATTGTAAACTTTAATTTAAAAACGAGCACACAACAATATAGAGGTAGGACAAAAATTACCTTTCGAGGAATGACTACGTATTTCTGCGAGTAATGCCTCAGGAGGTACGTTCGATCGGTGATTAATGGGTGTGGCGGTGATTGTTGGTGGGGGTGGTGGTGGTGGTGGTGGTGGTGGTGGTGGTGGTGGTTGTGGTGGTGGTGGTGGTGGTGATTTGGGTGATGTTGTTGGGGGTGGTGGAGGAGATTCAGCAGGTGGTGGTGTATCATCTACCTGCGACCCGGTCGACGGGATCCATTTGGGTTTAGGTCCCCATGAAGGCTTTGTAGATCTAGAAGGATGTGGTGATGATCTTGATCGACGATTTTCCCCACGAGTTATTGCTGGAATATGACAATTGCCGAAAGGATGAAACGTGGAAGAGTGCATTATAATTATAAGACTTAGTTTCTTATAAATGCGTATGACTTGGTTTCT
>JAVYIG010017627.1:0-25140 GCA_035222895.1 Strongylocentrotus droebachiensis | reverse complement strand
GAACATGAAATGAAATGAAAATGGAAATAGTTGATCATATTGTCTGTTTAAAGCCACAAGGGCAATAACTCTTGTAGCTCCAGCAGACTCAATACTTGTCCTTTAATCTCATGTAAGATAGCTACATCAATCCATTCAAATGACAGATGAACATGCCAATTTGTGATCTTTTTTATCGATAGGCCTATCCTTTTTAAAATATGAATGAATTGTTCTTCATTATAATTTCACATTATTTTAATTCAGTTTATCAAGCTCATCTTGATTTCAGTTCTTACAAAACAAAATGCATATTGCACATAATTATTGAAAAAATAAATCTATTAATTACACATGTAAGAGAAATTTCACTCGTGCAGTTACAACAAATACACTGAGAAAGGGTGTTTTAGTGAACCCAAATGCAAAACTTGGTTGAAGTTGATGAGTATATCATTTTTTTTATTTTTATAGCACAAATTGTATTTTGCCTCTATTCATTTACTTGCTTTGAGGCAAATCCTGGCAGTTGAGCTTGCAAGTAACAAAACAAAATTTTGTTAAAACATGAATGCTTACATTTCATTACCAATACCTATCTTCCCTTAAAGCCTAAGATGGAAAAGTGATCCCCCCAAATTCCTTTTAAAATGTCATTTTATTCAAGTTACATACAGGCCTAGACTCATTTTTAGTATTAAGAAGTTCAAGAAATTCCTGAGATAGTGTTTCACATATCAACAAACAGAGTCATGATATAATTTACATTGCAGATTTACAATATCCCTTCGGGCAAGACATACAATAATCCAACTTTTTCAGATAAAATGGCAAAGGCATACAGCAACCTTGAGTATTTGTATACATACCCTATGATATAAGGTTGAACAGAATACACAATAGAGAAGGCCTGCACCGTCTCATAAACAGTTGTGATTCATTGGAAATTATTTGCGATTGATATCAAATGGAACTAGTGATTGCTTGTGATTGCTTCGGGTCAATCTCAACTCTACATAAGACGGGGCAATGGGGTGGTATTCTGAAAACACTGTCATCTTTTATGTTAGTAAAACAAATTGTTAATAGTCATAACATATACCAAATCAAATTAGGACAAGTCATTGGATAAAGTCTGCGCAAAGCTTGCTGCATTTGCATGAATTATAATTGTTGGTTGCTCCCATTTTCAGTTTGTTCTGACAATTAACATTTTTTTGCTGAACATTGTTTTCTGAATATACGCCCGTCTCTTGTTTAGTATCGCCAACTAAATACTTCATGAAATATATGACAAATGCTAATTTCAAAGCATTTTTTGATTTTCTCACACATGGATATCATATTGAGTGAATTGGGGCTGAGGAAAATGGTGTGCATATCATTCTACTTATATTTTTCCAGTCATATGTACTTTTATCACAATTTCAGAAAAAAGCATTCCCAGTTCTTTAAATACTGCAGTAAATGTGATTCACAAATAACAATTTTCTTGTAAAATTGATGTGAGATCAATGCAACACTATATGTTTTCTAGAGAAATAGATATGGTAAGAAACTGAAATTTTGTTAAGGCACAACATTTTGACAATCAAGATTAGTTGAAAGAGTTGGAATATAACAATAAGAGAACAAAATGTATGTTTCAATGCATATTAAAAGAAGTCGTAATTGAGTTTGGGCCCCTCACATCCAATGAAATCACTTTTCTAAAAATACATCATGAATCAAAACATGAATATATCTGAAAATATATCCAATACTAACATTTGGAAGAATGTTCTCGGAATTGTCCTTTTAATTGTTTAAGATTTGTTAAGTGGCCCTATATTCTATCAATGCATATAACTTTCACAATCTATGCTAATCTATAATAAAACAAGACAAATGCGACTGCGTCTCCTATATACCTCCGGCCTAAATTCAGAATAGGAAATGGATGGAATTATTCATGACATACAGGTGTATATCACAATGAAATCAATAAGCCTAGCCCTATAATCAATTGTCAACTACATGTATGATCTTGACCTACTAGCCCCAAAAGGTAATACTGTCACCACATTTAGATATTGCAATAGTAAGGCTCAAAACCTTCAATTTCAGAAATTGACCTCTGCAAGGGTGGTAGTGAGCACTGAAAAAAAAAATCCCCCCCCCCCCCCACCCTCAACCGACCCACCCTAAAACAAACAAATTTAAATTGGGTTATTATCAGGTCTGCCTCTGTGACCATTGACCTACTTACTACAAAAATCTAATCAGATTGTCTTCCTATGATGATTCATACTATCACCAAGTTTGAACCCATATTTCTAGTGGTTCTTGAGATATTGCAATAGTAAGGCTATAACCTGTAATTTCAGAGATTGACCTCTGTTACCTTTGACCTCTGTTTATACCTTTGACCTAATTACCCAAAATCCGATCAGATCATTTTCCTATGGTGATACATACTATCACCAAGTTTGAGCCTTATAATATCTCTAGTTGTTCTTGAGATATCGCAGTAACAAGGCTAATATCTAAAATTCCTGTGACCTTTGACCTATTAACCCAAAATCTGATCAGATTGTCCTCCTATTATAATACACATTATCACCATGTTTGAAAATACACCACCACCTTTGGTGGACGGAGGCTAAACAGTGTTTTGACAGGAGCTTGATTTGATAGCCTATTGATACATGCACGTACATCCTAAGAATTATCTTTGTTGCCCCATTTGGATAGATGTAGCTTTTCTTCATAATTAGAAAGACATATGCAATATTCTTGGCACAAATCTCCTTCATCTCCTCTAGGCTGTATGGTAATCCATCTCAATCTCATCCTCATTAAGTTTTTTTTTCTTCTGAGCATCTTTACATCTTTGACTCAATTCAAGTAGCCATGAATTTCAATCATTTTTTTAACATTCTAATGATTCTGCAGGTCAAACATGATTTTTTAGGAATGCAATTTGCTTCATTCTTATTTTCACATCAGCATAGCCAAGATATCGAACCTCCTCATAACTTGGGAGACATGTCTGCCATTTCTGCCACTCCGCTAGCACACATCTCCTTAACCTCTTTTTTGCTGTACCCAGCCTCCACTAGAATTGCTAATGTGTCTTGGCCTACAGCTGGGAGGGCCATTGTGGATGGCCTACCAGGGGTACGTGACAGGAGTGGAGCAGGGGCGGGTTCATGCCCCCCTTTTGTATTCCTTAAGAAGTGTCCCATGGATTTGTTGTGAGGATGCTCAGATGCCTCGTCTCTGGTAAGGACTGGTGTGGTGCAGGCATCTGTCTTCTCAAAGATGTGGGTCCACTCAGCCTGGGTCTTGGTGGCAAAGATACTGGCAAATGTTTGCTTCATACTAGGCCAGTCCTCTCTGCTCATTTGTGATGGTAGATCTTCATCATCAGACAGTCCAATACCTGCAACAACACAACAGAAAATCCTCTATGACATGCACTAATCAGTATAAAAACCACATTTTTTCCACATTAATCGTTTGTGAATTTTATAGAAAAGGTATGAGTATATCTGATGCGGTATTTCATACCATTTTTTTCTTCTTTACTGCTTTATTTTTAAATTTTTAATTCCAATACTCTTTTGAGCTTTCAAAGGCTAATTCCCTCTCATCTCGTGAAACATAAATGATGGTTTTTGTATAGGACAGTCATGTTTACTTGATTGCACTCATATTACATTACATATACATGTAGATATGAAATCTAATCTTCTAGAACTCTCTTTAACATCAGCAATATTACATTCAAAAGCAGCAATTAATGAGAACACAGGGCAAACTTATTTTATAATACTAAAGGCTTGCATGGAATTTATTTTTGACTTTAACTTTTATCTATATCTGGAGTGTACATGTATAAACTCACATTATCTTTTTAACATCAGCGAAATTCTAAGCTGGTATTATAAATATAGTATACTGGCATGGAACCGCAAACATGGAGACTAACATTGTTTTGAGTGATTAGTCCCCTCTTAGGCATTTGCAAAGCTCTCACCTTGTAGAAACTTGGCATAGAATTGTGGTTCAAGAGCCCCCACAGCCATGTACTTTCCATCTAAGGTGCGATAAGTTTCATAGAATGGAGCTCCTGTATCAAGAAGATTCTTCCCTCTATCATCGCTGAAGAGACCCATGTTACGACCCATCCATAACCAGGAGCTTACATAGGCTGAGCCATGAACCTGTAAATAAATCAAATGAGACCCATGTTACGACCCATCCATAACCAGGAGCTTACATAGGCTGATCTATGGAACACCTAGTGTCAACCTCTTAATCAAGTAAAATACACAATAATTCTGTAAATAATTGTACAAATAAAAGTCATATCATTGTGAAACATATTTATCTATATCCTGACTGGATATAGTCCCAGTGACTTCTCTACGATGAAAGCGATATTCTTTTGGACTATTCCATTTCATTTTGTACCGTAAGTTAGAGAGATGTAGGGAGCAAAATGATGGGTACGGATTCTACTGAACACAAAATGCAGTTAATGATGTTTATTAATGGATTGTTTTTATGTGGAGATATTTGAATGAAGATTTAGCAAACATTAAGCCTCGTAGAGAGGGTATAATATGCATATACCAGCTCTAAATCATTCAAATGTGTTTCTACCTCTGTGTGATAAAATCATAAATTTTCAACAATTATGCAGTTTATATTCCAGATGCATCTCTTTGTGCCACTTTTTCATTAATCTATTTTAGTACTCTTTATAGGATTCATCTGAGTTTAATATCTAAGTTTTAATATTCAATGGTTTTATGCCATACAAAAAGACACAAGTAAAGAGGATCCTATTCTGACTGAACAAAATACATGACTTCTGCGCAACCGCTGCAGATAACCATTTGCCTTTCAAGTGTCTCCCAGCATTTAACAGTCACATGTCAGGCCAAAAGTGAACGAAAATGTACATTTTGCATACATTTGTGTACAACCTGCTGCTTTCCTAAAATTCTCAACAACACTGCAAATTGTGTCTTTTATGCCTTTTTCTTGATCTTGTAATATATCAAGATACATATCTGAAACAACAAATCATAAAACCAAATAAATACATTAGAAATAAAAAACAATAGAATACATAACAAATTAATAAAATACTAATGAATTGATTTGAAACTTGAAAATGTGTATTTACAATAATGTCGACTATGCTACTAACAAATGTTATTTTAAAGATTGACCTTCATACCTCATTTTTCAAAGACAATATCAATAAATATATAAAAATAGGCATCTAATTTGCATAAATTATAAAAGTAATAATAAAGCTTTTTTTTTTTTTAATGCAGCAGTACTCTTTATATGCAAGTCAATATCCGGGCAAAATATTGCATCGATTGTAATTTCCACGGCTCTCAAAATACCAAGTCATAATAGGGTTAAAGCTAACCAGTACATTTGCAATGATAATACAACACATTCATTACATCATACTCACCATATTTGCATCAATGACTTGGCCAAGTCCAGATTTTGTTCTTTCAAAGAGAGACAACATGATACCCATGGAACACATAAGACCCCCTCCAGCAAAGTCTGCTAGCAAGTTGATAGGGAATGTTGGCTTCTCCCCTGCTCGCCCCAGTAGAGACAGCACTCCTACAACAATGTCAAATTAGAATTATGATTCATGCTCCTTCAACAATGGCTTTGCAGTCAATTTTTAGCACTAGACAAATTCCTGATATTTCAAAACTTAGCGATCTACCTATAACCCTAACCTAACCATATACCTACCTCTATTAACCATTGGGAGCACAGTGTCTGCTTTTGGTAATGTATTTGTATTATCTTTTGATCCAAAATACTAGGGATTACACATTATGAGAAGAAATATAAAAGATCACAGAAAATGTTGAGTCTGTTTCTAATGCAGTATGTTGTGCCATTCACGAATAACAGTAATTTAATTTTACTATTCATTAAAGTCTCTAAATTGGCAATGCTGTTTAATACATAACCAGTTAATCACTATTTTCAGGTACAAACTGGCAATTTTCTGTTGAATTTTAATATTTTCCTTCACATTGGTTCATTTAATATATTTTTTATTTTGTTCAAATTCGAGGAGGGAAAGCTGATTAGACCTTACAACAAATTTGAACTGCTATGGGTATAAATGATAACCTTAAACCTAACATGAAACCCAATCACGAGAATTGCCCTTACCCTGTACATCTTTGATGAATAAAACTTAGAGTATGTATAGGATCAACACTCTTAGTTATTAAAATTCACAAGTACAGCATATCATATCTTTGTCTGAGGGAAATAAAACAATATTTACATTTACCACTACAACACAGTTCTCTTATCTGATGATTAACTTTCAAATGTAAGATTTTTTTCTTTTAAACAATTCGTACAAACTGAAAGAGAACATCATACTAAGATATAAGTAACTCCAAGATTATGAAACTTACCTGAGGTTGCAATGTAATTGATATCATGACCTGCTATGTGCTTTAGAGGACCTTCCTGTCCAAAGCCACTCAATCTAGCATAGATCAATCTTGGGTTCTCTTTCATTAACACAGATGGACCAAGACCCATCTTCTCCATCGTTCCTATTAGGATTCAAAACAGAAAAGAACACTAATGAAACTATGGAAAACATTGTATAGAAGGTTTAGTAACATGCTATCGGTAGTCTATTCTACACTTTTCCTGATCAATTCAAATCCAATTTAAACTTTGCAAACAAACTTTGAAAATGTCCCATTCTAAAATTAGTTCAGCAAAAGAGATTTGATGGGCCTATTCTAAGTAAAAATGTGCCCTGATGCTAGAAAAAAGTGGTCAAATTGACCCAATAAACAACAACATGGTCATTTTGGTCTCTGTTTGGTCCAAAAGTTACAATTTGTAGAACAATCAATCTCATTGAAATTATTAAACAGTTTGGACCTCTTTGGTCATTTAGATTGTTGGCAATTTTTTTTGCTGTGCTACACTAGTTGAAAAATGTCTACCCAAAGCTGAAAATTGGCCTGTCACGGCTTGGCGATGGGGCACTGTTAACTGTGAATCCATCCTATCGTAACTCATTTAATGAAAATACTAAAATATAGCAGTTGAAAAAAACTTCACCCAGAAGAGCAACAAGGTATTTAGGCAATTTGCATTTTGACAATTATAGTACAAAAGATGATAGCAGGTGAATGAAATACTTCATCACCACACATACATGGGAAGAAAGCCTACATAAAGTTGAATAAATTTACTTAATAAACAACTTTGCATAGTATGTCACTTTATCAGGAAAATAGTGATGTCCATAGCGTGCTGAGAAAATGTACATTATGCTAGAAATCTTGTTTTATACCTCTCTCATACACTGGTAAGAAATTTTGTAGAATAATTTAAGAATTTAAAAAAAAAAAAAAATTAACCTATGTATCAGAGTAACTAAAGATATTTCTTGGGGTAAGGTTTCCTTTAACCCTAATAAGGCCGGGGGGGGGCCATTATGGCCCCCCCCTCCACGATTTTTCTGATTGTTCGAGAACGAATATGGATGGCGCCTCGCCGCTCGCTGACTTTTTTCTTTAGAGTCTTGCGCATCTTTAAAAAAAAAAAAAAAAAAAATCGGACCTATAGTTACAAGGTCACGTGACCTTTTGTCTTTGCATGTCAGCCCGAAAATCGCTCATTTTTGTGATTTGTGTACAAAACATATGGAAATGTCATTTTTCCTAAAAATAGATCAAACATTGGTTATTGGGTCTTGTTTAAAGTTTAGGTGGTTGTTTTGGGAGTCAAAATAGTTGAATTGTAGGAAGAAATGAAAAAAAACAAAAAACAATAACATAAATAAGTTAAAAAAACAAGGAAATACATAAGAAATTATCAAAACAAGAGATAACATAAGGAATAAGCTGGCTCTTCCAATTTTTTTTGTCGTATTATTGTTCCAAATGGTCTAATGAATATATGTAGTAAAAAAGAATGCTTAAATATGAATAATATAGGATTTATGGGTAAAAATGTGATTTTATGACGTTATTTGCATAAATTACCATAAATATGCAAATGAGGGATTTTTTTCAAAAAATTGAAATTATCATATTGTTCTATACACTTCACTTGACATGCGTGTAAATTTTCGCAGAGATCGGCCGTTTCACGGCCGAGATCTTAGGGGGGGGGGGGCCATAATGGCCCCCCCCCCCCCCCCCCCCCCGGCCGTAGTAAGACTTCAAATAGCCCGGCCTTATTAGGGTTAAGTTAAAAACTGGTATGTTCCTGATGAAATAGTAATGAATTTTGTACATGAGACTTTTTGGGGTCTTTCACTGTGTAACTAATTTTTGTTTTAAAGGATGGATATAAATGCTGCACTTAAAAATCAAGTAACTAATTTTTCCTACGTCCTTCTTCACAAAAATAGCAACAGCAGCAGTAACAGCAACAATAATAACAAAACGGCCAGACCAATGACGGTTATTCGAAAGTTGCTCTACTACTTCTTGTTTCATATAATTTGTTGCCCTTTTTGCACATTGAGTCTTTCACATTAAATGATGCCAACAGATGGTGCTCAACCGGAACCAGTGTATCTCAATGAGAGCCTACCGTAATTCTATTTATTAATGGAGAAGCTTGGATTGCATGCTTCCTAATGTAAGAAGTGAGCAAGCCTGCCTTGAATAGAAGTATTAAGACCATCACAGCTTTCCCACACAGTAAGTATATATCTGTTCTGGATGGGTTTTACATGCTACTACATTGCGCTACGATCCCTAACTGGAACTCTTGTTCATATGGGTCTCGAATACATGGCCTTCCGATATTATAATTAATTTATATATCTGACTGGTAGTTGTCAAAAATATCATTATCCTGCAATCTGCATGTTGTGTGAATTTCAAATACAAATTAGAAAATAGAATGCTACTTGAGTATTTGCCCCAAACAAATACAGAGAAAGAAGTTAATCTAGATTAAATCGAGTACCTGGCCTAAAGGGTTCAATCAGTACATCAGCATTGCTGCTTACTCTCTTGAATGCCTCCACTCCCTTTGGTGACTTCAGGTTGAGGGCAACAGACAGCTTGCCACGAGAAAGCGTGTCACTTATTACACCCATCTGCATAATTCTGTCAACTCTGATGACTTGAGCTCCAAAGTCTGCCAGGATCATTCCTGCATGGGGGACCGGTGCTAGACCAGCTATCTCAATCACCTTCAATCCAGCTAGAGCCATTTTAAATCTGTAAGTCAAACATTCAAAATGTGCTTGTTACATACATGTACATATACAAGTAGTAGATGTGTTCAAACTTAAATGTCATATTTGCACACAAAGAATGATCACTGAGACTCAATTCTGAAGGACCCAACAAAATATTAAGAGTAAAACCAACATTAATAGAAAGTTGCTCTGATGGATTGCAAAACAGTCAAAGAAACAGGTTGGTGAAAGACGAACAAGACAAAATGTAAACATCGTTTACAATTCAAAAAAGTGAAAAAACTAAACAAAAATGTCACTGTGATGTAACATCATCATACAACCCCCTAATTACTTCCTACACACAAAAAAACAACTTTAGTTGCCGTAACAAAATACATTTTGTATCTGCACGAGCAAGATGTTTTCTTTCCATACGGTTTACCCCGAGGACAGCCACAAGGGAAAAGTAAAAAAGGTTACTATTAAAGGAGAGAGATAAAAAATATATAAATTTCAATATTTTAATGACTGCTAATCTTACAGTATGTTGTAAATTTATTTATTATTAATATTATTATTACAGACTATATACTGATTATTCCATTTTAATACCTTAACACACATGTTACCATAAATCTATTCAGATTGTCTTCAAATGATGATACATACATGTACATCTGATCACCAAATTTGAACCCCATATCTCTCTAGTGGTTCTTGAGGTATCCTAATAGCAAGGCTAAAACCCTGTAATTTCAGAAATCTACCTATGAGTATAGTACCTTAAATTTGAATACCGGTAGATCATCTTCCTATGGTGCTACAGTACATGCTATCACCATTTGTGTGCCTCATATCTCTAGTGGTTTTGAGATGTTGCGATAACAAGGCAAATACAGTATTTCAGAAATTGACCTATAAACCCAAAATCTGATCAGATCGTCTTGCAATCAAATGGAAATAGAGTAATCATACCAGCATACAGGGGCGTCGCTAGACCTATTTCAGTGGGAGGGGGGGGGGGGGGGGGGAGTGTACACTGCTGAGGCCACCGATTACTGACAAAACTACAGTGTAGCCACCAATTACAGACAAATATATTTATGCCAATGTGCCCATGTGTACAAATTTAACTCTATAAACCGGGGTCCCGGGCACCACAGGCGCGGCACATACAATGATGTGCTCAGATCACTTTTTCTTTGCCCCTCCTCAATTTATTGTTAACTGAAATGGCACATGTAAAAGTAAAAAAGAAATTGACTGACATGGATTGGTCGTCCATTTATGGTTGGCATGGCAACCAGAATTTATAGATTTTTTTTGTGGGTATAGACCCTAATACCTTTTGTTTTCCTTTTCTCCTTTCCTTCCATTCTTTTTCTCTTCTCTTCTCTTCTCTTCTCTTCTCTTCTCTTCTCTTCTCTTCTCTTCTCTTCTCTTTCTTCTCTTCCCTTCCCTCCCCTCCCCTCCCATGTTGTTGTCTTCTCTTCCCTTTAGATCTATACCTTCTCTTTCTTTTCTTCCCTCCCTCTTTTCTAATTTTTCCTAACGGCAACACAATTTTACCGTCAATATCACCTCCCCCGTTAGCAAGTTCAGAGGCTATAACAGTAAAACCCTCGGTCAGCCATAGTTGCAATGAAATACCCCTCAAGCAACAATTACTTCTGTAGCTCTAGGTTTGAGTATCAAGACGCTAAAGAACGCAGCTAAAAGAGCAATCATTTAATTCGAGAATAGCTTGGGAGCATTGGACTTTTTCGATTCCCATGTCATTTATGCGCATTTATGTACGCCGACGCCAAAGGCCTCAGCGTCGGAGCTCCCTGGAGTTAAGCCAGGCCAGGTAATGCAGCTATGTGTGCATGGGTCCTAGGCTATATTTATATTATAGACAGCAATAACCATCTGATTTGGGTCATTTCTTTAATAAAACTGACATTTGTTGACATCGGAGGTCTAGTGGAGCCAGACGTAGTCTCAGTGGAACAACCGACGATTAGAGAGACTGAAGTTTTCGGTCTAATATTATTATAACATGATAAAGTAATATTTTGCCATGGCATTGGGCACTGGTAACTAACTCCAGGCAGCTCCAACACCGGCGCCGCAGGCGTCCGACGCCTGCAGCGCCGGTGTTGGAGCTTCCTGGAGTTACATGTGGTATAACTAGGCCGAAGCTAACGAACGAAAGAGACAGAAATTTTCGGTCTATGGTGTAACAAGAACATAACAGCCTTAAATTGTATCGTTGTTAGGTATCAAATGACACAACAGATGAAACAGTGTTTCTTACCTCTTAGTACCTTGGCCTTTGCTTTGGCATGAACCTTTTCTTTTGCCTGGCCTTCCAAATACGGATAGATTATAAACGGGGTCCAGACAGCCCGACCCAAAGACAGCCCGACACTGGACAAACCCGACACAATACCCTGGGCAACTCGACCAAGTAGAGGCCTGTGACTACCGACAAAACTAGCCACCTATTACAGATAAATATATTAATGCCAATGTCTACAAATTTAACCCTATAAACCCGGGGCCAGGAGCTAAAACATTTTTCTTCAGTCCCCCCCCCCCTCCTGCGCGAAACGCCGAAGCTTTGACGTTTCTTTAAATTATTAGAGAAAGAAGACGATTCGTTGTCGTTCTCTACTCTCAATCCTTGTCTAAAGTCAGTTTCCCCTCCCGCGCGAATCGTTTCATTTAATCAAGAGAGAAAGAAGCCGAAACGTTGTTCTGTTTTCTACTCTTAATATCCTTGTCTGAATTTAATTTCCCCCTCCCGCGCGAAGCGCGTAAACTTTGACGTTTCAATAAATTATTAGAGAAAGACTGAAGACGTTTCGTTGTACCGTTCTCTACTTTCAATCCTTGTCTAAATTCAGTTTCCCCTCCCGCGCGAAGCGCGGAAGCTTTGACTATTCTTTAAAATTATTAATCTTAATCCTTGTCTGATGATTCATTTTCGCCCATCCCGCGCGAAGCGCGGAAGCTTTCACGTTTTACTTAATTATTAGAGAAAGAATACGATTCGTTGTACTGTACTGTTTTCGACTCTTAGTCCTTGTCTGAATTCAGCCCCCCCCCCTCTTGTGCTAAGCCCGGAAGGTTCAACGTTTCATTAAATTATTAGAGAAAGAAGATGTTTCGTTGTACCGACTCTTAATCATTGTCTGAATTTTCAAAAATGTTTCTTTGTCCGATAAAAAGTCACAGTTCGTATAGGGGAAAAAAAAATTGCCGGCCGACCAACAAAATACATCTCGCCGACTTCAAATTTCTGCATTGATAATTATATAGTACACGAGGATCGAGCAACAATACAAACACAGCGGACCCGACACAGCAACATTATCTATGCGTATCTTTCTTGCTTCCTCGACTTGGCGACGTACTCCACCCAACATCCCCCTCTCTTTCTTACTCCCAGTCCCACCCCTCTTATTTCAGGCTCTTACACCCTCTCTCTCTCCTCTCTTTCTTCCCCCGTTCCTTTTGTTTCCTTTTCTCTTTTTTCTTCTTCTTTCTTTCCTTTTCTCCTTTTCTTTCTTTTCTTTCTTTCCCTTTCTTTCTTTTCCTTCCTCTTTTTCTTTTTTCTCCTTCTTTTTTCTCTTTCTTTTTTCTCTTCTCTTTCCTTTCTTTCCTTCCTTTTCCTTTTTTTTTCTTTTTTTTCTTTCCCTCTCACTTTCCCCTCCTCCTTTTCTCATTTTTCCCAACAGCAGCGCAATTTTACAGACAATATCCTGGCAGGTAGAGGGTGTCGCAACCCCACCCCCTTTTAATAGCGACGCACCTGTATACTGGTTAGTCCGGTTAGTCCAGAATCTGGCCGATTTTATTTTGATCTCCACCACACCGAACCAACGCAAATATTAATATGCAGCGCTAGGATGGCTAGGTTACGAAAAAAAGAAGCTAGGGGTACCCGGCAGCCGAGACAGTCATAAATGAAATTGTTGTTCTATCTTGAATATTGAAATGGCAATACTACAGCCTTATTCTGGAGTACTGATGGGGGAGTAACACTAAACCTAACCCAAATCCTAACCCTAACCCTAACCCTAACCCTAGGTCTTTGACATTCATGTACATTGGTGGAGGTATTCTAAAGTTAAGACTATAAAGTTGTTTTTAATTCGATACCAGTGATTTACAAATGTTGCTGAAATTACATGACTTTCCGTTTTGTGGTACACTTTTGGCCATTATTCCAGAGGCGGCACCCCCACTTGTTCAGGTTTCCCCAAAGTGCCCCTTTGCCAGTACATCGGACAATTAAGTGCCCCTTTTCTTTTCTTATAACTGTCCTTTTTTTCTCTCTTTTCATTTCTGGCGAATATACCTCTTTTCAGGTGCGAGAAATTCCCCTTTTCACCTCTTAAATTGTGCCCTTTTTAAATTTGACTCGTGCCCCTTTTCCTTCTTAATAAGTGGACTTTATTTCTTCGTAATAAAGAGTCCCTTCCCTTTCGGCTCTTAAATGCCACTTTTTACCTCTGAAAATGCACTTTTCCCTTTCTAATAAGTAGTAGGTACCACATTTCCTTCAGATAGCGGGGCCCCTTTTCCTTTAAAAATAAATAAAAATGAGCCCCTCCCCCTTTTCAAAATGCACCTTTTAACATCTAATAAATTCGTCTATTTAATTCTGAGAGGTGCCCTTTTCCTCCAATAGATTCCCCATTTCCATTCTCACAAGGTCGAGCAAACCAGTGGATTGCTCGAGCCAGCAGCAGCGTGACAATGATGTATAAAAGCTGAGACATGCATGGAATTGCGAGAGGAAGAGAGAGAGTGATATAGAGAAAGAAAAAGAAAAGTCATGATGCAAAAGAATAACTTATAAGAAGAGGAAGTATAGAAAGCGGAAGAGAGAGAGAGAGAGAGAGAGAGAGGGAGAGAGAGAGAGAGAGAGAGAGAGTGATAATACAAAAAGAGGGAAGTAAAAGAATATAAAAGAGATAAATTATACAGAATTAAGAGAATAGCAACAAATAATGAGTTCATAACACAAAATTGAGCAAGAAATGCATACGTAATCGCATATTCAATGACAAAAGCCGCATACACTTTTTTTCTTGCAAGATCGATGAAACTGTCAAAGAGAAGTTATCCGGCAATCGTACACCTTCGGTTCGTCAAAAATATATTCTCGTTGCCACGGAAATCAGCTTTTATATTCTTTAGAACAGCTCTTAAAATACTAACAGTTTCCATGTTTCATGTCATGATTGTGTTTTTAATTAATACATAAAATAACAATTTTGTCTAAGATGAAATCATGAGGGCAAAAAGGTGGGTCGAGCTGTCCGCCGAAACACCCCACCATGGACAACTCGACAGTCGAGTTATCCAGGGTATTGTGTCGGGTTGTCAAGGGTCGGGCTGTCTTTGGGTCGGCTTGTCTGGACCCCTAATACAGACAACTAGCAAGTATAGCGTACAAACAAAGCTTTTGTACAGCCGGGATTTTGTTTGAACCAGAGCTGTCTAACTAAGTCGACTCTCCAACATTAACAACGTTTTGGTTTGAACAGGTAGACTACTTTTCTTTATAGATTTAATGGTATTTTTGGCATTTTTGTGAAATAAAAATACTCGATCATTTTGTCTTTGACTTGACTTGAGTTTGAGCTGAGCTGAGCTGTACGTAAGTCGTAGAGTCGGGCCGGGCCGGGCGGGGGCGGGGCGGGCCGCGCACCTAACCCATTTCAATTGAAGTCGAAGTGACAAGGATTTTCTGTGGAATTCCCCTAATGCTTGATCGCATCTTAATCCTTTGTACATGTATATTTAACGTGTAAGCTAAGTGTGGTGAAAATTACATCAAAATTTGAGCAAGAATGTTTCATATGCATCATCACAAGAAAAGGCGGTGTACTGTAGTCTACTGTAGTAGGGTAGGGAGGCCAATGCCCGGGCGTAAGGCTTCTACGCCTACGATTTGTGCGCTCGTCGTCCAAGTCAGAAAATGACCAGAAGAAAAAAAAAGGGGAAAAAAAAGAAAACAAATATCTATGGAATAAAATGTATAACAAATACACAATTACACACTCCACAACATAGACCTCTACCTATAATCACGGATCTGTAACAGTCTTTCACCCTTTGTTGACGATCTTGCAGATTTTGACGTTTTTAGGTCCAATAATTCTGTTAGCAGACGAAAAAAACGGACGCACGAGAGAAACTAGAAGGGTCCTAGAGGGCGATGAGGTTAGCTCACTAAAATCCTTCTCAATGACTGAAGGTAGAGCCTAAAAATATGGAACCAATTTAATATCAAAGAACTTTTGATAGAGATTAACATATCAGTTGTACACAAATGTCACTTTTAACAACTAGAAAATATAACGAAAAACGATCATATCTTTTTAATTGCAGATTTGTACAAACTGCACATACGAAGGTAGATAGAGTACGATGTTTTTGTCAATCTTGCGTTGGTTTGAGCCCCATAGCTAGAGCCATCTCAAATTGGGGTGGAAAACTGTGAACAGAGACATGATTGTTCGAGCCCCAAATTGAAGTCTTGCGACATCATTATATGAATATGTATGAGCTCCGGTCTCATCGCGCGCAAAACAAATTTGACGTAGTCTCACACATAGTACCTTATTCTCAGCACTAGGTCAGTGTCGTGCAGTAATGTATGAGAAGTGTAAAAAAAGACATTTCAGTAAAAAAAAAAAAAGTCTACGTGAGCAGTCTATACTCCAATTGAGAAGTGTAATGAATGCCATGATTTGAACGTGTGTGTTTTAGTGTATGATATCATCATGTGGTTAGTGAGAGAGAGAGAGAGAGAGAGAGGGAGAGAAATATCTCCGTCAGTACACGTCTATCAATGCGTGCAGTCCTATTGACTATGTTTGATTTCGTATTGTGTTCGCTGCAACTGTTGGATTTATCGATCGTATTGTGTTCGCTGCAACTGTTGGATTTTGCAGTGTCAGATTGATCTTTACTCATGAGGAAATAATTGGAATACATATCAAAACTAAGGTAGGCCTATTTATTTATTTCAATAATTTTCTTAATTTACAATGAGTGGTTTTCGAGCTTTCTCTTTTGACCCTCCATGCCGTGGCATGGCTAGCATGGCTCGATTGCGGCTTGCATGCAATTACCGTACCTGGACGGCCTGCAGTACTGTGTCGGTGTGTGCGACTAATTCAAGGCTAGCCGGTGATGATGAATGTACTTTCGCGCGAAGTTTTGAACTTGTTGTCCGGGCAATGACCATGATGACACGCCCATTCCCTCGGGCCTGTCTAATTCTCGACGTAATTTTTGGGACCATGAAATTGATTGTTTCAAGGCTCTTCCGTTCGGCCAAGCGTAGAAGGAAGAGAGTGCTTAAAAGCTGGATATCTCCTATTTTATGGAACTTCTGGAGTCGGCAGATGGGTGAGTTTTCTTAGTGAAAGTAAATGCTTTCTTTTAATCTTTGTTTTATTTTAAACAAATTCGTAATTAAAAAGTTAGATTTGGGCATTGGCCTCCCTAACTGTAGTCTAACTGTTAGATCTAACTTGTTAGATTTAGTCATTAGATCTAAGTTAGATCTAGGGCTAGGCCTAGGCTAGACCGAATTTTCCGTCTCTTTCGTTCGTTAGCCTCATATCATGATATTGGGGTAGGGTCGGCTCTCCGACCCTACCCAAATAAGAGGCTTAACGAGAGAGACGGAAAATTTGGTCTAGGCCTAGGCCTAACTCATTTTAAAGGTAAATTGCAAACGCCCCAATTTCAAAAAATGAAATGGAAGCTCTTAATCTTATTACCACTCCAGCAAAGCATAGAGAGTCAATGCTAATGCGTATTGCGACCTCTAGCACTGCATGCTTGCTGTGAGGCAGGTATTATTAGACCCATACACAAATACACACACCACACAATAGAGCATAGACTGTATACAATCATGCCATTGCGGCTGTAAGCAAAGTTTGACAGTAGGTCTAAGTTAGACTTACAATTTGAATTTTAAATTATTCTTTTTAACATCTGTATAGTTGGAAAAAAAAAGTATTTTACTGCTATTTAGGTGTCATCAATTGTCACTAAAGTACAGATTTTGAGTGAAATCAGTTGAGTTTTGTACAGTGGTGTTTGAAATGTTGAGAATCAAAAGCACAGCTTTTACTACACAGCCAGGATAGAGATGCTCCTATGTGTGCTCATTACCAATCATGTGAAAGAATATGTTTTGACTAATAATACATGATGATAACATTTTTGCCGGGAAACCGCCTACTAATTGATATATTTGGTAAATTAGTTTATCTACATGGTCTGTGAGAGATAAACGCACGTGTCGCGCATATGTGCGTATAGTCCCATATACATCTTTCTGTGTACAGTGCTTGTAACTTTAAGAAGACTGGGCCATATTTCTTATCATTTTGATGATTCCAGAACCTTGCAGTACACACCAATACTTATATTTTCTGATCGATTCCACAACGTTTCTTTCACAATGCAATCGCATGACCATAACTGGTCTTTACCTTTAACATTGCAAAAACAAAGATTCCCATGTCTGTTAGTCCTTACATACATGTACATGTACAAAGTAAAAGCAGTTTGGTATTTTTAGCTTGAAATATTGCATTTCAAGGCTCGTGAATAAAATTACTTAAATACCGTAAGACTTTTCTCATAAGTTTTTACTCCTTGTTTTTGCATGGATATGAAGATTTGTGTTTGTTGTGAGTTTTGTTTTGTTAATCGTCCAGTTACATGTATGGGCAGTCATCCAGATAAATGCACTCTGCAGACCTGCCACTCTGGCCATACATGTTAACAAAACGATTTTCACATGGATTTTTAAAAGTTGATTTACATTTCTGATTTGCAAACTAGAGACTTCATAGTTTATAGTGGCCTTTTCTGTGTCTGGCTACTGACTGCTTTTTATTCTCTTGCTGGTTTGATGTGATGTGCCATCAAAGTGGTCAGGGAAGTTTTATGTAAAATGTTGACTGTAAACCTTGTCCTATGCTGTTAAGATGTTGTGTTCAATGAAGTTGATTATTTCTGATGATTGATGCCTTTTGATGGTGATGATGAGTACTTGACGGTCAATGATGTAGGGTGCAATGAGGATGATAATACGTCTCAAAAAGTAGAAAAGAAGGAGAAAATCCCTATCTTAATAAAGCCCTTAGGCATATTGCATGATATTTTGTTTTGATATGAAATGATTAATGCTACCAAAATACGAAAAAAATAGTCTTTGTTGCACTAGAATATACTTGTCATGAAAGTTTGTTATAGGGCAGGTCCAAGCTATTGTCCCCTCTGGGGGTCAAATTTCATCTTTAAATATATTTAACAAACTATACATCATTTTAAAGCTGAAATTATGAATTTTATGAATCTGATAAAAAATATTAAAAATTATCAAATTACGAAGAATGCCAAGGTCACGAACTCTGATTTGTATTAATTAGCGTGACGTACGGGACATTGTATTTTTATTTTTGTATCTCATTTGAATTCATTTTTTTTAATAAAATATCTCAGGACATGTAGACCATCATGCTAGAAAATAGGAAAAAAATATAAAAACTTTCAAAATTAATTAATTATGCAAATGAGGTAGGTTCCAAAGTGTGATGTCCCGTACGTCACAATTTGACATTAATTTGTTTAATTTTAATTATGAAAATATTTTTTTTTTTTAAAGATATTCTAGGAAGTTCTAATTTAGATGAATACCTAAAAAAAAATAGGTTGAACAAAAATTACAAAAATTCTGTGTTGATTACATAATCTAATTAAGAAATGTGACGTATGGGACAAGTGTGTGACGTACGGGACAACCCCATATAAAACCAATGCAAGATGTGAAAAAGGAAATGACCAAAAGGAGAATGTTAGGAAACTTGTTGTATACAGGGATATATGAACATTCCAACTGGGTCCTTCTAGGAATTTACTTGTACTGTTGTTGTTGTTGTTGTTTTAGTCTTAAAGGCGTGTGTCATTCAATTATGAATATTTATTGATGTAGTTAGTCTTCAAGCCAGACCCCTGGTATTATCAACTTTGGTATTTTGCCAGTTGATGTCCCCAACATTGGCAGGATGATAAATATGTAAATCATAATAGTGTAATAGTTCCTGGAATGAGTCTAAGGAAATTATATGGTAGTAGATGCACCAGAAGCTGGCTGGAGCCAGCTCGTGAATTCTGATCTCCTAAAACTAAATCATAACTTTTAAGGAAGGATAGCCTTTTTGAGTATTTCACACTCTCACCCACTTAAGATTTTTAACAATTTTACACCCATGCATTTTTGTTGATTTTGCTTTAATCTTTTGAATTGTGGAAAAGGTCACACAAATCTTTAGGGTTTTAATTTCTTATATCTGGTGGTGTTAATAAGATGTCTCTAATCAATACAAAATACATTCAATATTTATATTTTTGTATCCATCTTTCACAAACATGTAGGCTACATTAATGTACATCAAAGTTCTTGAATATATGACAGCAACATAAACATGTACATGTTCTAATCTGTGATAAAAGGATTTTAAAAAAGACAATACGTTCAGCATTATCTTTGAATTCCTTCAAAATTCTATGATATTACTATCAAGTAATTCAAACAAGATATGAAGAAAAGACTTCATATTTTTAATGTATCTTTGTTCACAAACACTTAAGCATAAGAAATGTTCTTTGACAAAATATGATGTGCCGAGTGTGCCCCTGTGTTTCAAACAAGTTTACCGATAAATAAAAGTTTTCAAGTTCAAGTTCATCTTCATTAATTATTATTTAAAAACATTTTGCAATGTTAAATGGAATGGATAAAAGAAATGAGAGAAGAAGCATGACTGCACATGATAGATGGTAAAATGGAATAAAAATGGTAATATAGTGTGTATGAATATATTAATTCAATTTTTTTTCTTTGTTAAAGTAATATTTGTATTGATTTACCCCATAAATTAACACAGAGGATATTAAGTGATGGTCAGAGGATCTAATTGGGTTCTAAAACACTCTAATTGTCACTGATTTAAGTTAAAATTGTTCGCATTTAACAAATTTTGACGAAAATTCTTCATTTCAATGCATTTTCCCATAGGGAAAAGTTGTCCCGTACGTCACGTGTCCCGTACGTCACATACACACATTTATGTTTTGGTATATTACATAACAACGAAAGGTCAGAAAAATATGGTAATAGTTGTGATTAATGCTTGATTCCATAATGAATTAAGATATCATTACCATAAATCTCATAACTTAATAAATTCAGAGAACTTTTATGATGAACTTATTTTTGAAAAAGTCAGAAATTCTCTGGTCCCGTACGTCACGCAGCACATTAATTACATTAAAAATTAATTTATGAATTGGTCAGAACTAAAACTTTCCACAAATGAACTAGCCCATAATAGCCACAGACTCATACCAAAAGATAGCCATATAAATAATGTCATCCATTGTTATTTCTTGTTTAAAGTCTCTGAATGTCCCGTACGTCACAAAGCAAATAGCTTGGACCTGCCCTATAAAGAAAACTTGTGTTGAGAGTTGGGAGTGATAGGTTTTGATCTATTCTAGCAGCAATCATATTTACAGCTGCCATCTGGGAAAATAAAAATAGAAGTATTGAATTATGAGCAAATATCAAATTCATTGTACAGTCTTGTTCCAATCATGAGCAAAGTTGTTAATGTTGTCTTTTTTCATTTCATACTTTTTTGTTGTTTAGATATATATACCATTGTGAGATGCGACAAGCTGAGCTAACGTTGTCACCCTTATCCAGAAGTGATCATTGGACAAACGGCAAGAAAGTGAATGCTTACTGAGTCATTTCTCACAGACTTCATCAGTTCTGGATTTTTGAAACCAAGCGTTTACCAAGTAAAATATTATATTTGTTTCAAGTAAGAGGTCCGTATACATCTCTGAGTCCCTGATATCCGAAATTCTTACAAAGGACTTCTGAATTTTATCAGCAGAGCCACTTCACCGATATCCGTAGCAATGAGATTCAAACCTAAACACACCATCTCTCACGATGAGGCGGTGCAACAAGCTATGAAGCAGAACAAGTTCAGTCAGAATGTACAGACATCTTTCTTCATCACACTCGTCAATAACGGACTTCCCCTGATCCTGTTTGTAGCTGTTGTCGCCACCTGCATCTACACTAAATCACTGTACAAGGCTGGGTATATGTTGGCTTGTTTTGCTGCATGTTTGTCTATTGCTTACATGGTCTGGTATTTTGTGTCCTACCTGGTTGTCTATGTGCTCTTATACACCAAGAAGATTGTGACAAACATATTCAGGCAGAGTACAGTGATACAGCAAGACAGGAAAAAACTGTGAATATATTTTTAGTGGTAAGATGTATAGCTACACTGATCTTGTTATCTTTGCATTGTTGTACCAATATCCTGTAGGCTATATGGGTATATTTTCTCAAAATGGTAGCATAGCATCACAGATATAGCATCAAACAACTTCATTCCTAGTCTTTTCTAACTATTGATTTTGTTTGTCACAGAAATCTTTCTTACATAATTGTTTTTTCGATTATGAACGTTTCATAATGATATTCCAGCATTACACATGGTATTCTAAAGTGGTTGTATTATTTTTGAAAATTGGTGCAATTTAATTTATTTCATAAATGCCAGTTATGTACTATCCTGCATGTTCATTTTCATTAGTCATGCTTGAGAAAAAATACAAATCATAATAATACTGAACATGTCTGAATACCGGTACCAATTTACATTTAGCAAGGAAAAGAAAAAAAAGAAAAAGAAAAGAGAACAATATTTGTCTAAGAAATTCATAGGAAGTTGGTAATGATTGCTCCAAGTGCATTTATGTAATGCATGCCAAAACAATTAAATTGTCTGTTTGGAGCCAGTAGAGCATTAAGTCTCTGTTGGATTGCATGTATATGACTTAATGCCATTCTGTCTCCAAACTGGCAAAAAAATTACAAAATACATGAGAGGCAAATTTGTACTTTCTCAAACTGACAACTCTATTTTTTGCCATAAAATTTTCACTTTATGCTGAAATTTATTTCAATAGCTTTTAATTTGTTGTACATTTATATATTGTTATAGTTTTTAATTACATTTTTGCAAATTCAACCATTCATTAACTTAAATATGCGGAATATGGTAGTCTTAAAGGAAAAAAGATGAGATGTGTACGTACAGCGCTTAAAAGAAAACTTGGATTACAGTCATGGTGATGTTCTTTTCCAATTTACGTTGTCTGCACTGGGCAATGGCAAATTTTATCTGTGATATACAGCTCATTATTATTAATTTATTATACATACAACTGTATTGTGTTTGATTCATAAGGAGCTGTCCTTATGAATCAAACATATAAGAGTTCTCCCTTCCGGATAAAGCTGAAAACAAGCAAAAGCAAGTGGCCCTCTATTCTTACTAGCAAATTTGCAGGGATTTTGAAGTCACATGAACTGCCGGTCAAATGGTCCACACAGTATTGGACTCTGTCCTACTGACAGTGAAGTATGAGTCACTCATATTTCACTGTCAGTAGGCATAAGAATGGACAAATGTACTTTTGCCTAAATTTCTAATGATGTAAATTTATTAAAAATGTAGGCCTTCGGTCTTCAAATGTGTGACCCTACTGTATAGTACGGGAAAGTCTTTAAAATTCTTTACAAAACCGCATAGTCATGGCTTGGGAAAAGAAGCCACTTGTGTTGCATTGTGTCCAGTTTTTCAGAGAGAATTTCTGCAATTGCTGGCATTTGCCAATGCTGGTATATATTACTTTTAATGAAGAAGTATGCTTACTGCTTAATCTGCTTTTGTATTTTTCAAAATTGTAATTATTGAGCAAGATTAAGAATTGCAGAACAGGAATTATTAGCAAATCGTAGCATAGAAGAATACATGTTTTAGAACCACCGGAAGTTCTGGTGTGTACAAATTACAGAATCGCCCCCTATCACCAAGGTATTGGAGGGGCAATGCATTATGGGAATGTATATTGCTATATATGCCGTAGCAAGAGTTGTTTAGTCTAATTTTTACTATGCATAAGGATTGTGCCTTCATTTTATTTAAGAAAATCAATGTAATTTTTGTATTTTTGAATTGTTGATATAATTGAGTACATACATGTACATGTAGAATGTATGAAAGTACACATAGTATTAGAATGTGGGAAATTGTTATTCAAGAGAAAGCAAGTTAAATTTGTTCTGAAATGTTCCCAATGCATTTGATAAGTTGAAATATCATCATAATGCAAAATCATCATAATGCAAACAAAATTATGAAACCTTATGAATAATGTTCCACTGAAACTAACAACATGCATGTACATGTAGATACATTTTATGGAGATATAAGATGGTTTGATATTCAATTTAGTTGGCAAATATAGAATAGAAATCATTCTTTATCTCATTTATAGCATTTGAAATTCTTAGTATTTTTAAAAGAATCCCTAACATACAAAATATCTTGTGGTCACTGGTGCACTTTTTAACATGGTCTTCTATAATTATGCAAGCATTGTTTACTGTTGTTTAAAGATATGATATAGGCATGAATAAACAGAATATACCATGTTCATGCATAAAGAAGTCTGAATTAGAAGTTGATTGCAATATTCAAATCAATTTTATATCAATACTTTCTGACCATTTACCTATACATGTAGACCAAAGATTAGCTGTAGGTTTTCATTCTTGCTTTTGGATATTTGATTTTATTTAAATTGTGTGCACAGTGTTATCATGTAATGATTTGTCAGGTACTCTGTAGTACATTTCCAGTATCATCAATAACAGAAAATAATTAATGTAATGTGGAAAGATCTACGTTATGCATATACATGTACATGTACATGTTTATAAATGTTCATTATTTTGTCCTAGTTATGAAGATTTCATAGCTTCATTTTGAGGAAAAACTAATCCACTGTAATATTTTGATTTATTGTCATTATTATTTTTCTTTTAAAATCTTTTTTGTTTTAATCTGTGCAAAAATATAGTTACACCAATGAGTTGCAGTGCTTTTTTAAATGTTCCATTGGCAACACATGTACTTACATTTTAAATATCTACATTTATGGAAGTTAAAATGTAATTGTTTACATGTTCACAGTTATTTGGTGATAGATAATAGAACACGAGTGCAAATATTTTTGAAAAATCTATTTTATGTCCCATAGAAATGTTTGCACAATTCAAAAGGTGACTTACAGATTTTTTTTAAATAAAGTAGTTGCTATCATGTTATACGTGGTCAGTATTGTTACCCAAAACACATTATCGTTCCATGAATATCATATGTAACTTTTTAAATGTGAATCATACTATTGTAAGTATATATATTACTTGGTATTTTAAAATAATTTTGTGCAATAATATTATGACTGACCTACTTTGACAAAAAATGGTAAAGAATATTATATGAATTACCTATATACCCATTCTTTGTTTTTCTTCAAAGTACACCTGTAAACTGTTGTGACAAATCTTTTGATTACCTTGTTCCAATTTTGATGTCATAAGCCAAATAAAAGATGAATAGGGATTATCATTCATCTAACTATATATTCTTGCTTGAATTTTGAATTTTATTTGTAAACTTCATTCATATACATGAACATTTTGTTTCACAATACATTAATAAAACAATTATACAAACAAGAAAATCAACAAGTGGTATAATTTTGCGAGTAATCACAAATAAACAACAAACAATGTAGCTTGTTTATATTATTACAAAATAGTTGTATAACACTTACCAGCCTATGTTTGACAATAAAGATACATAACAAATGTGAATGATAATTTCGATATTGATGTTCTATTGATATTTGTTTAATTGACACCTTAAATGTTATCTGGACTCTTTGGTTCAAAAGTTAAGCGTGTTTGT